>LQNS02278166.1:1798768-1809569 GCA_001587735.2 Parhyale hawaiensis | reverse complement strand
TAGACAAGGTGCAAAAGTCCAGCGCAGCCACACCATGACAATCAGTCGGTGATGCAGATCCCAACCAGTCCCTGTGGTGTGCATTGACATCACCCACAAAAACAAACGCTGCCTTGGGATCCGTGCTCTGTATCGAGGCCATCGCCGTCAATAAACAGTGATAAAGAGAATCATCAGTTGCAGGGCTCCGATATAAGGAGAATAAATAATAAATATTCTGTCGGCCACACACCCTTACAAAGATGATCTCATGACAGGCGCATTCGTGCACTGACTGCCGGTAAGCACAGAATCCGCTCTGGACATAGACGGCCATTCCACAGAATCCAGGCCCCGAACCCCACAATCTTCGAAAAGGGGACTGGAAACCGGCCAAGGCAAGCTCAGTGTCGTGCCTCCTGCCAGACAGCAATGGCTCGGAGCAGCACACGACATCCACACCACGGGACACAAAGTCGAGCTCGGCAAGGTTCGCATGCAGTCCTCTAATATTAACAATAGAGGAGACGACACACCCCCGAGCCCTACCAGGTCCCGGGTTGCTTTCAACATCCCCAGAAAGTGAGGGAAAGAACAAAGAATCCCATGAACTAAGAAGGTAGTATAAAGCATAATAAAGCAAAAACAAATCGACAGTAACGATAGCTACGAAAGCGGCCAGCTATCTACGCGCCCCAGACCCTCCCATCACCAGTACAGGCTTTGGCCGAAAAGAAGAAGAAGAAGAGAAAGGAAAGAAAAAGAACATCAGGTGGTACTACCTGATAGAAGAGAGAGAGGAGCAGACTGCGGAAGACTGAGTACCCAGCTATGGCCCCAGCCTGTTCATCTCCTCTCAGGAATGCCGTTGGACCAAAAGGTCTCATCCGCCTTTAGAGTGGCATTTCCTCCAAATCAGAGGCTACCCAGAGCCCCAAACCCAAAGCCAGCTCATACAGACATAGAAGCGTCCGGTGGCCGGACAGTGGGGTCGGCCTGATAACGCGCAGGCCACGCGTGTATCCAGTCGTGCCGGTTTACCACTCGCGAAACCATCACATTCGGCCCCCCTCCTTCATGCTGAGCAAAATAACCATCCCATCAGCAGGAACGACTTCTCCATCAGAGTCTTCCAATCCCATCGAGCTTACAACATTAGATTAGCTTAGATACGCGGCAGTAGACGAACCAATAGGCCCATTCCCAAAGTAAGAGTCCCTCTACATTCATAGGACTAAACCTAGCCTCAACATTATGACCTCAGTTGTACCGCTTCACACCGTCCACACATAGCCTCAAATCTGCCGATTGTACAGGAGCTGACATCCAGCTCCTCCACGCAGCTCGGTTCATTTGCTTTTTAAACCTCCCCCCGATAACATTCAAGCTCCCCTGATTCATTATACGAGAGAGAAAAAGTTTTATTTATAGGTTGTAGGTTAATTTTATTCCCTTTTTCTGATGATGGGATTCTTAATCCCGAAACGTTAAATTTTAAATTAAGTCGACTTCCATTTAGTATTAGATTTTTGCCTTAGTACGGTTTTAAATGTTATAATATTTAACAAAGTACGCTTTTGAGTGGACTATTCAATTTTTTTCCAGATTATCTTCCTGATACGGGATTTTGGCTGGGAGGAACTGATGTTGCTGAAGAAGGAACATGGCTGTGGGTGGATGGGACTCCTCTGCCTCTTGGGGTGCCGTACTGGGGAACGGTGAGTGAAATTTATTATTTCGACACTATAATATTATGTAAGCCATTACTACGCTGCAGTGGATTTCACATCAAATGTGTACTGTAGTTTCGGTACAATGTACCTGTAGTCTGCTATACATCTTAAACAGATGTGCAATTCTAAACTTTTCCGTAATGTATGAATTATTGGGAGGAAACCGAAACTTTGCTCCCTCAAGGATTTCCAACTCCGAAGGAGGGGACAGAGAAGCCATGCCCCTGACCCAAGACCAGTCAAGGGAGAGGGACAAAGTCTGGTATTGCTTGCCAACTCCATGAATGAAGTCTAGAATTGCTAAATATAAGATGTAGCACCCTTGCATTTTTAACATCGAGCTAGACTAATTTACAATTATTGGTCTACATACACTTCTTTTCTCAACTCCTCTTGCAAAACTATTGGACCGACTTTAATAATTTTTAGCTCAAAATATTCTGCATGATTTTCTAATTTTGCACGTTCCATTTGCTTGTTGTGCCTGCTAGGGTTAATAATAGGGGTCAAAATGATTGCCCCACGTTTCAGTTTCTGCTCATATGAAAACTCGCGAAATTGTTGACATATTGCGCTTCATCTTTCCCAGCCACAGTGAAGACCACCCGTCATTTCCCCAAAAATGGCCCTATTTTCCTCCAAAGTTAATAAGGACTGTGGGATTGACTTAATGATTTTCGGCTCAAAACATTCGCTTGATTCCCTTTAGTCACCGACACCATTTCCTTAACCCTAAGTTATTATCTAACCTTGCGAAAATTAATAATAGAAAACCAACTGCTTGATCCACGGATTACTTTTTACCTGTGAGTAAACTGGGAATTTACATCCTAAAATAAATTACCTCGTCTATGAGCAGCTAAGAGTCCATGTTATTGCTCTGATAATATCCCATAACCCTGCCAGCGTAAAAAACTTATACACCCTAAACACTCATTTTAGTAGCCTTTTCACAACTCTCTGACCCAAACTACCCAACCCAGTCTCATGGTTGTTCACTCAAAACATCCTTCCTGAATTTCTCTAGCTGCATGCACTGGCATTAAAAAAAAAATATGTAACCCTCTTACGGTTAAAAATAGAGACAAAAAAATGTGCATCTACTGGACTTTTTTCTTGTCATCAGATAAACTGAATCATTTTTGCTCTAAAACACTGCACCTTATCTCTCTCGAGTACGACTACACCTTATCCCTTTCGAGTGCGAGTAAAGAGTAACGTTTAGTCCCACAAAACTTCAAGCTGCATTTTGTCAGAGTTAAAAATATACATCAATTTTTCGCCTCACACCCTATTGCACTACATTTTTATAACTTTTTCTCATAAGCTGCCACACTGATTTTCATATTTGAGGTCTCTAAATAATTATAATATTTAGTTATGTTGACAATGAACTCAATCCTAGGCGTTTAAAAATCTTACCAGGGTTGAACGCTTACCTTATGAACAAATTATTGTCAGGTGCCATGAGACATTTTTTTTTAGAATCGACTGACGAAAGTACATGTAAATGGTAGTATGTTAGCGATATTTTCATTTTCTCCGTGTTACTATTGAAAATATAGGGACGCAATCCTATTCGTAGGGCGCTCAAGTTGTGCGCGACTCTCTATATTGCCACAGCTGAAAGCGCAAGTTAGCAACGTCGAAAATATGACACTGAACTTACTGAAGAGGATGGGACACTAAGTCTCAGATGGGAATCGGCATCGGAATGCAGCAAATGCACTGATTAATAGTTACCTGTCTAACAGGAATCAAAATGTACTCTGTAACGATGCCAAATCACATGTATTACCTATTAATTGCGGTGTTCCCCAAGGAAGCATTTTAGGCCCGCTATTGTTTAACATTTTTATCAATGACATTACTACCCTCGGTATGAATTGTGTATTGCATGCGAATGACGCAGACTTCTACACCAATAGTAGTAGTTTTCAAGCTGCTATAACTGATATGCAAACTTTTTTAAATATGTTGTCTGAATGGTTAACTCAAAATAGATTAACTGCCCATGAGAACAAAACCAAATTAATGCTTTTCTCCCCCTGTGCTCACCAACAGTTGCCACCTATCTTCTTTAACAATAACCTACTAGAGTGGGTGCCCCAAATAAGATATCTTGGACTGATCTTGGACGAAAAGCTATGTTTTAAGTACCATATTGAAGACATTGGGCGCAAGCTTAGCAGGGTTCTCGGCATATTCTATGCAATATCCAATTATGTTGATCGTGAATCATTAAAAAATAGTCTACTACTCGTTGACTCATTCAGTGCTGGTCCAGAATATCATCGTTTGAGGAGGAGCCCCACGTTGTCACATTCACAAGCTTGAAGTAATTGAATAATATACTTAGGCGAATACTACGTGTAATACTCAACGAAAACAATGTGCCTCTAATGACATGCAGTGAAATGTACTTGTCTTTCCAAATGTTGCAATTTCAGGATGTTTACAACTATTCCTTACTATTTTTTTTACATTTATGTTCTATACTCATCCTGTAGTATTTCCAAAGTATTTCACTCCCCTTATTCCCCAACAAAATTACGAACTGAGACGTACTGTTCTCAATCTCCCAACTGTGCGTGTTGACGTTGAGAAACGCGTTACAGTATTTCAAATTGCAATTTTTCTCAATAAACTTCCTGCGTATTTATTAGATCCCATTTTTAATAATGTCTTAAAAAGTGTTTTAAAGAATACGTCATGCAATTTTATTAGCTTTTGTTTTGTTTTATGTTGCCCAAAAAGTTTGTTAAACTTTCAGTGGCTACGCAGATGCATTATTCTATAGTGTATTACTACTTTACCAAAAACTTGTAATATAAAAAATGTGTCTGTGTGTAATAAACCTATCAAACTACCTCGCTGACGACTCTGTCTTCAATCTTCGGTGGCTCCAGGCAAAGACAAAAATAAAAAGAGGCACTGTCCATCAATTTCTTTTCGTGGATAACTGTGCTCTGAATGGAATGCAACTTCAGGGGCAGACCTGCAGTGCTAGGTGGACAAGTTTGCTGAGTCTAACACAATTTTTGGCCTCACAATAATCACAAAATATACAGAAGTTATCCACCAGCTAACCCCTTGGGAGGCGTGCACCGAACCAGGTATCGTAATTAATGAATAAATTCACATACTTAGGTAGCACGCTGTCGAGGAGTACTATCATTGATGACGAGGTAAATGACAGACTTGCAGAAGCTAGTGCAGTATTTGGCAACCTGCGCAGCGACGTGTGCCAGAGAGGTGGCATCAAAACAGCAAGTAAGATTCGGGTCTACCCCGCAGTAGTCCTCACTACCCCCCTCTACGGAGTGAGACGTGAACAATGTACCGGAGGTACGCAAGACAGCTGATCCTCTTCCCTACAACGTGCCTCAGAAATTTTCATCACATCGAATGGCAGGAGAAGCTTCCAGATACGAGGGACTTCAGAAGAGTCAACCTACCGAAAATCTGTACATTTTTATGATTTCGCAGATACACTGGGCAGGGCATGTGGTACGTAGGCCAGACAACCGTTTACTCAAGAGCCTTTTCTACGGCGAATTACAGCATGGGAATCGTTCTATGAGAAGACAGAAAAAGCTGATTCGTTGAAAGCCTTTGGCTCCGGCACCAACACCTGGGAGCAAGCTGCAAGGGACAAAGTGGCGTGACTGGCAGCTGTTCGGAAGAGCGAAGTCCTGTGAAGCCCACAGAGTAGCAGAGGCTCAGCGGTGCCATCGGGCAAGAAAGGATCGAGCCAAAGGGCCCCCAGTCAAGTGCAACCATCATACCCTGCCTCCACTGGTCGAGAAGAGAACAGTCCGCGCTCCAATCAGCTTGACAAGCCACTTTCGCACTCACAGAGGTCAACCAGAGCCCTGACACCTAGATGATGACTATAGATACCTTACATCTAATGATACTTCGGACGAGGTCCAGGTGGCGTTATGCACGCCACCCATCTTGTGCAGAGGTGATCCTGTAGTCTGTGACCAGCGGGATGGCTATATAATTATAATAGTGAGTCACCCCACAGTTCATGTAGCCGCTTACAACAGGTTTATCTGGCACTTTCAGTAAGCATGCGTCCAGTAAGTTTTTAAATTTCGCTGTCTCTGTACCGGTGACAATTTGAAAGTGACGTGGCATTTCGTTGAATAATCTCGCCCCTCGGACTACGAAGCTATTAGAATTCTTTGTGGCTATTGCATCACCACCAGTTTGCTCGGAATTCGCACTTCACAAGTGCGACCAATACTGTTTGAGTGTCTGGCCTGGATTCGCCAAGTGACGTTGACAGTAATTCCTTCTAGAATTTCCAAATATATATGATCGTAGAGCGCTCGAATCTCCTTTGAATTGAGTACATTTGAAGTTTAGCAAGTGTTTCGTGATAGTTTAAATCTTTCATGCTACGGATTCTGGCAGTGAACGGTCTCTGGATAGCCTCGAGGCGCTCTAAGTCTTTCCGTTTGCTTGGTATCCAAAGAGGTGAACAGTATTCATTCCATGGCAGTATCAGTTGTTTCCATAAGGTGAGCATTGTGTCTGCCTCTCGTGAAAAGAAAGTTCGAAGCGCCCATCCAGTCCACTTCTTGCCTATGGTAGCAACTCAAGCCACGTGATCATCAAAGTGGTATTATCTTGTACTCTCACCCCAAGATCCCTTAAAATATACTTTCTTTAGATTTCGCTCCCATCTCTCGTCGTGTAGGACGTAGATTCAGTAAGGGAGGATTTTTTTCCGTATCGTAAAAGTTCAAATTTTGAGTCGTTGAAGGTCATGTTGTAGCGGGGAGGTAGCGCTAATATTATTATGAACTTGATTTGGATAAAATAGTAAAGAATAGGAATATTTAACTATACATATATTTAAAACTCGATACAATAAAATTTAGTAATACCGCAGGAACTGCCAGTAAAACATTTTTATTCCTGCATTTGACAACGGTGAGAACAATTTGATAACAGTAAAACCAGAATACTTATTAAACTAAGGAGAAAACTAGAGAAAATAAATACACAAGCGGCAAGTGAAGCAACGGATCACATGTACGCCAGAAGCATTTAAAGGTTGCACGTTCACTATTTATCAAAGAACAAATTTTATGGCTTTATGATCAGTAACCTTGGTACAGGAAGTCTAGAACAGTGCGGTTAATACTGGTGCTTGGCCCGTCGAGTCTCTCTTACGAAAATGGACAATGGTACTTAAAGGTTTCTAGGTTCATTCCCTGTTACTAAGCACGTTTTCGTTGCAGAAGTGAATTTCCACAAGGATGCCCCTGCTGCATAAACCACTTGAACAAACTTATGCAGACAGGTGCTTCTCAGCCTATGAAAGGGCAAGAAGTACTCAACATTTACGTTAGGCTTCATTTTCAATGTGCCACATATCTTTAATTATGGTAGGTCCGTGATAAGTCTTACGCGTTCCAGGAGTCAACTGCTACACGCAGAATCTCAACAACGCAAGGCTTTCAGAAATTTACTCAGACGCAGGGTTGAGCATTTCTCATTAGTCGACTAATACGGGCACTGATTAATTACACTGGGATATCTCATGTCGAAATATTCAGTACCACGTCATGTTTTCTCACTTGAACTTTCTCGACTTAGTCACTGCGAGCAAACAATCCATACATTTTCAGCTAATCAAGTCCAGTAATTTCGTCCATAAATCCCACTGCTCTATCTGTAATTCATAGCTTTATGATCTGAAACAAAACAAAGAAAGCACTTAGACGAAAACAAACCATGACAATTGAATTATGGATAGCTAGGTGAACAATTTCACAATCAGGAGTGGAGAATACCAGATCTAGAATATTACCGTATCTTGTGGGTTCATTAACGTGCTGGGTCAGGTGGTGGCGGCTGAGGAGCTCGAGGAGTTTGCTGCCTGGGGCTGGGCTGCGCAAGGTACTCCAATCAATTTGGGGGAGGTTGAAGTCTCCCATTAGAATTGTTTCATTCGGAGTATTCAGCGCATTTTCAATCTTGTCGTAAAGTACTGCATCAGTTCCGGTGGTATTGCAAGGTCTCCTGTAGGCAAGCATAATATTTTACCACTGTCGATTGGCAAGAGGCATGGGCAGTGAAAAATTCATATTCTTTCCGTGCTGCGAAACCTTTACGTAGGGGATTAAGGTGTTCCTTCATTTATATGATTGAAACCCCTACTCTGCCAGTTTCTGTCTAACGGTCTGTGTTGAAGAGTTTGAAGCCTTTCAATGCAACTTCTGCTTCCAGATTCTTGTTTGATCTATGTTTCTTTGATTGCAATAACATCATATGCAGGAGCGGCTGCTATAGCTTGCAGTTCATTCATCTTGTTTGTTGTGCTCTGAACGTTGCCAAATCAAAATTTGACCATAGTTTTGCAATGATTCTCCGATTCAGGGGTACGTTTGAAGCGCTCGATTGCTAGAAAAAGATTGGGGGTGTAAGATCAGCACAGGTATTGTCATTGTTGGGATTTAACTGTCGCTGATAAATCTTACATAGGGAGACCTGTGGTGTAGTGCATCGCACCCTGCTGTCGTACTACCGGCAGCGTCGTACTTTTCAACTTTTGTTTATACTGTGTATCTGCATGTAACTTCATCCCATGGTTATAATTACTGATGGAAAATTAAGCTTTATACACATTTATAATAAATATGACCACCTTAGTTAAGTGAGGCTACATCAGTGCAGTCGCAGTCTATTGTATACTGTATCATTGTATGAATATTGTGTACACTGATTGTACTGCGTACGTGAAAATGAGGTGCAATACAGCAGGCGCCTCACAATTCCCGAAACAGATGAACGCTGCCTGTACTGAAAGCAAACTGCGACTGTTGTCGTAAAAAATATATATGGTTGTATGCTTTCTACCGTTCTCTCAGACATGTTTATATTATGGTATTTTATAGTAATTTACCATTGAATTGCTGATTCAAATTGTATCTCAAGTCATGTATGGATGTCTGAAGAATATGCCTGTTAGATATTTTATGCGAAATACCAATACGTAAATGAATTTATTAGCAGTTCATTATAGGCTGCGGTACATTACACCGCATCTCCCCTGTTATAATTCCTAGCTAGTGGTCTCACTTTGTAGGATTAAGATACGTTTGCCATCATCTTCTACCTGGCCTATTCTCCACCAACCAGTTTTTAATGAAGCTTGGCGTGATGATCATGGAGAGCCTCAAGCCTGAGCTAAAATCCGCCTGTTTTGCTAAAGCGTGACAGAAAATGGATAAATAAATAAACAGATAAACGCACATCGGTCTTTATTGTATTGTAGATATGCTCGTATATGAACCCATGAAAAATAGCATTTTGATTTTTAAAGTTTATTTTTTATTTTACGAACTGAAATCTATCACGTGTTGCAGTTCCCTGGTGGAGAGATGTTCCCGATCGACTCAGAGACCAATCAGTGTATGGCCTTGGATCTTTACGCAAGACATCGCTTCAGCAACCGTCTTTGCAGCGACAGTACCATGATAGCTCTTTGCCAGACTGATCTCCTTTAGTGACCTCCGTGGAGTACGACCTAGAAATAGCCCAGTCCAGTACTATCACAAGTTTGAAGTAACACTTAGGTTATTCTTTGCTGCCCTCTGTCAGAATGAATCCCCTTTTTTCGTTAATTGATGCACTAACATAGGCCTCACAGTCAAACTATTATCAGGAACACAGCCCCTTCTGAATGAGCATTTGGTTTCCACTAAAACAGTAAAAATCCTACTCTGTTCATAAGAACTAATCGTTTGCAATCAACTTCACTGCTTGCATTCAGCTAATACAACGAGATCTACCCTTGTCTTTTTTTTTATTAACCCTGTGTTTGATCCGTCAATAAACAGAGGCAATAACGTGTCTTTCAGATTGATCAAAGGAACATGAAACGCGTCTTCTGTTCGCGCCTAACTGACGGATTAAACAGGATAATCACAAATTATGGAACGCATAAGATTCTATAACAATTATAAAAACATGTTGTAGCTCATTCAACTATTAAAAATAACAGCTAATAATTTATACTATTCAGCTGTATTTTTCATGTTTTCCAATGTTGAATCTCATGAAGAAGTTTTGAAACTGATAAATTTTGTTATCTAATCCTTTGCATCCTGTAAGAAAGGTAGTTAAGCACCAGATAGAAAACTAGAACCAGTACAATACAGACTGAAGAAGTCGAAGAAAAAGCTTACGAAACACAATTCTCTTCTATTTAAGGTTAATAGAAATGCTAAAAGTATATGAGTTAAGGTGACCGTAAGCCCAAAAACCTTCCAATTATCAAAATGCATTTTTAGCACTAGGCAATAACTTTACATCAGACGGACTCGCAGGCAAAATTTTAGACAGTCCGTGTAACCCTAAGTGGGTAAAATAAGGGGCGGGGGACGGGGCGGTTGACGTTTTTTTTTGTAACACTTCATTTCGTGACTTCAAGAACTTTTTTATTCATTGCCTAATTTCCATGAAACTTAACAAAAATATGTAAAATCGGAAAAAATGGGGGTTTAGCTCATGTAATTTTTCCAATTTTCGCCATAGAAGACTGGTGTTATATACGCGATTCGCACATACAACATTTCAATGCTGTGTTATATACGCGATTCGCACATACAACATTCCAATGTGTTAGCCAGTAATCTTCAAATGTATAGACGCAGTCTTTGTGTCATGCGAAGTCATGCCTGACGGACATAGCCACCGCAGGCTTCTTTCAGATCAGAGCTTCTAAGATAAAGAACGCAAAAGCTCGTTTATTATGACCATGCAATATGTGCCGGCGTCCCAGCACTGCCTCTGAGTGACATGATATTTCTAAATGACGTTCCGCCGGAACCTACATCGGTAAAAGCTGTCTGTCAAAGCCTGTAGCCAGAGTCTCGAAGATATTTGTTACGCTTGTAAATATAAAGTAATTTACCCACGGACTTCCGACTCAAATCCGGTGGAAGCAACCGGTGTTCTAATGAAGCCGGGATTTAATAGTATTTAAGGCGCTTGCATGATCAAGCGTCAGCTTAATTCGGTACTTGACATTGCAGTACCAACATTGCCTACGGCATTCTGCTTGT
>LQNS02278166.1:1786365-1798630 GCA_001587735.2 Parhyale hawaiensis | reverse complement strand
TGTATTCTATAGTCTGCATCTATCAAGTAGCATGTTGCTACTTATCATTGGATCATATCATCTAAGTCTTGTATAATAAGATGTAAATAAACAAGAAGATCTTGACGGCATTCCTTCACCATCCAACCTGTAGCCTGATAACTATACCCGGCCTTGAAATTCACTCTCACAACCAAGTGCAGTGACGAACTCAACACGAACTCCAATTAAAACGCCACCTCGCCAGAACTACAATATATAACAACTGGTTACACAAATAACTCGTTTTCTATGGCAAAAATGGGAAAAAATACATAAGTCTAACCCACATTATTTTCAGATTTTACATATCCGTACCAAATTTCATTCAAATCTGTTCATAAATAAAAATTTTCTCCCAGTCGTATTTTTGAATTTTATATAAAAAATTCTCCCGCCGGAGGGTTTAAATTTGATTTTCCATTTTTGTTCCGATTCGTATAAAACATGGCATAGACGTGAAAAATCGGAAAAGAATAACTTTCGACTCATGTGTTTTCTTCTGATTTTCGCCATAGAAAACGAGTAATTCGAAGAAAACGGATTTTCCGTTTTCTTTTAAACGGTTACCCTTGAAACTTATAAAAACTCAATTTTGCCCTGTAAAATAGAGTTTTCAGGGGGCTCAATGTAACAGCGTTGTTTCTCACGCTTGCTACACGACTCAAAGTAAGTGGCACAGCAAAAGTTCGGACTGAAGTTTTGAAAAAGTTAAGCCCCGCAGGCTTACTTTCGGCGCCCAATCAAGCATAATCTTAGCTTCGGCGCCCAGTCCAATATGCCGTGTGATAGGCTGAAGCCTCAATTTACGATAGCAGAATCAGAACTAAATACTTGACCACCAGGTATGCTCGCATTTATCTTTTGTAGTTATGTATTTGCAACTTTCGTGTCTCGCTCTATAGTGATACAGTAGAAGCAAATTGGAATCTAACGGCCGACAAAGTGGTAAAGCACAGCCCTATAGGATAACTTGTTTGGGAGTCGGACAGAAAGTTTGCTTTACCATTTCAGATCATATATTTAGCAGGTGGTCGAAGCAACATATATTATTAAGCTTTAAATAACTGAACACTACATTTTATGGAGCACGACTGAGTCTTCAAGGGTCTTTAGTGATTTAGGGAATTGACGCTTGAAATTGGATACAACTCGAAGCAAGTAACGTACCCGCCTGAAGCTCCAGACAAGTTAAGAGTTTCGCCTTGGCTCAAGTCGAGTTTACCGTTACAATCGATGATACACTGATAGCAGTGTCTCAATCTTCATATGATTAGTTCATCATTCTGTATAGTCTAAGGCATGGTTCATGAATAGTGGTAGCACATTTCCGAGATTGTTTCTCTCCTACATAGCAACATTTTGGATATAAACACAATGTTTTTGAATTACCTGGTATTTGTGATGTTGGAATCTGAGTACAATATAATTATATACATGTATATATTTTCATTGGCGCCAATAAATCAAAATGAACTTTCCTATGTCCAAAGACTATGTTTTCAAGCCCGAAGCCCGGTCAAGGGAGCAACATTCCTACAGAGGAAGGCACAGAAGCATCTCCGCACTTTTCCATCATTACCTACCCCAATATGAACTCTTTGCAAAATCCCAACTTTGCTGGAAGCACGTAAGATCAGCAGACACGTAATATACGTCGCAAACTTAAGCTTCTCATGAAAAGGGACACCAAGTATCTGAGAAGAGCTTGACTTCTGCAGAATAGCGTCACCTATCTCAAGTGGCGGATGAGGTGACAGAGAACCCGGTTGACTGACAGTCATATGTACTGTAGATTTAGTTTGTCTCCATACCATTTCACATGCTGGAGGAGCACCATACCTTAAACAGAGACAGGTCTTAGTTTAATGACTGTTATTTTTCATACAGACACCGGTAAAACTGTTGTAGACGAATCAGCAAGACGTTACGAGATGAAGTCTAAAAGAGGTCTAGACAGAGTGAATGTTGAAGAGATGCTGATAACTAGGCATCCTAAGCGGGCTACTGTACTTACAGTACTTGTGAATTCTACGATTCACCCCTAGGAAGCGTTGGAGCTGCAGTTTAAAAGTCCTGACGGAGTTTCACCAACCGGACAGCAGTCACATACAGTATAAATAGGTTGTGACAATAAGCTGCCACCATCGGGTAAATTTTCGTAAAGAAAGAACTTGGGCTGTGTTGACGCTCTATTATCTTTGTAGCACTACGTCCAATTGGAGGCCATATCACCAATTTGAAGCAAGCCTTGTTCAGTTGAACAAGAGTGTAGAGTTGTATAAGTTCAACCATACTGGACAAATTGCATTTTTTTTTTTTTTTGTAGAGTGCATTGGGATTTGTTTTGTTGGATTTTTTGGTAGAGATTGGTGTTGTCAATCACCCGAAATATAGTAACTACCTGTACTACTATTTACAAAAATAACTTTAATTAAGCCTATTGAAATG
Source organism: Parhyale hawaiensis (assembly GCA_001587735.2). Taxonomy (NCBI): domain Eukaryota; kingdom Metazoa; phylum Arthropoda; class Malacostraca; order Amphipoda; family Hyalidae; genus Parhyale; species Parhyale hawaiensis. The sequence continues at coordinate 1,796,161 of LQNS02278166.1, read as the reverse complement.
ATGCAACACCACTTTGGAGTTGTTACATGGGCTGAGCAATTGGAATCGGTAGGAATTGAACATTTTTCAGGTCCAAGGAGTCGGAGTCGCGCATAGGCTAGTACCGTAAGTCGAGATCAAAATTTGTCCATCAGACTCCTCAAATGTGTCTGTGACACAAGAGAGTGATAGCTGGAGTACATTGGACATTGCACTGAGCCAATGCTGAAAAACCCCATTTCTCTTTGTAACAGCATACATGTTTGCTATTTTTTTAGTGCTTTTATTCTTATTTTTTCATTTTACTTTTCTTAAAACAAATTTTTTACCGAATTTGTAATCTACACCTTCACTTACTTTTGAGAAACACTTGTTTAATAGTATATGTTTGCATAATCGTTACTAATTTACTATTAGCATTTCTATTAACCTTAAATAGAAGAGAATTATGTTTCTTAAGCTTTCTCTTCGACTTCTTCAGTCTGTATTGTACTGGTTATAGTTTTCTACCTGGTGCTTGACTACTTTTCTCCTGTTGTCGATCTGAGATGAATCCAATGCCGAAATAATTTTTCACAGGCGCTTGTATAGTGCTTTAATTACTTACCAAAGAAAATCTCATTCTATTAAATATTTAAGTACGGATATTCATAACCGAGTCATAGTTAAAATAATAATTGCTTTAAGTTTCGAGTAAAAACTTTACAGATTTCATTTTCCAAAAAAAAATTGACAATACTCGTATGAACCAGAGCAGATTGGTCCTCTGAACTTTTTCTTCACGAGAGGCAGACAGAATGCCTACTCATGAAAACATTTGGAACTATCTAGAATTCTGTTCGCCTCTTTGATTACCGAGTACACCGAAGGACCCAGAGCGCCTCGAGATAATCCAAGAGATTGTTCACTCTTAAGATTCAAGGAATGCAAGAACCAAATTATCCCGAAAGACTTGGCCACCTTCAGGTATACTCAGTTCAACGGTGATTTGAACGTTGTGCAATCATATATGAGTGAAAATTCTGGAAAGAATTACTGTAAATGGGTGGATAGTTGCCAGACACACATACCTTATTGGTCGCCGTTGTGAAAAAGTGCGCGTCCCGGTCGGAAATGGCGACCATAGAGCGGGAAGGAAGTATCTTATAATGGCTTCGGGTTGTGACGTCAGCAACAATTATGCCCCGTCAATCTCAAAACGCAATTTTCATTGAAACGGTGTTAATCAAGAACATACTGGAACTGTACTTTCTGCAAATGGCAGATAAATCAGCTGTGACGTGCAATGTAGGGATAATTCGCTAATAGTCGCCCCGCTGGTCACGGAATGCAGCATCACTTCTGGCCAAGACGGGTGATGTGTTTAACGTACACCTGGACCTTGGCTGAGAAATCTTCAAGAAATTCAAGATATTAGTAAAACAGTTGCCTTTAGAGTAACGTGATCCTGAAAACAACGGACTACACAGATTGCAACACAACATAGTTGACAACAAAGAAAACAAGATAACTTAGTTATTACCGAAGAATTCGCTTTCACTAAGGCTTCTCCGTTGGCTCCCTCAAGAAGTATCATTTCAAAGTGCATAGTTTTAACGATTACCGCTGGTTTACCTTTGTTCCGTTAGCCACGAAAAAATGAGTAACATCATCTACAGCGAGAGCTTGGATTCGTGTAAGAAATTTTCCCGGAGTCTAAAAGAAATAAGTAAGTAAGTAAGTTTTTAAATTTCTGTCTCTGTGCCGGGGACATTTCGGATGTGACGTGGCATTTTGTTAAATAATCTCGCCCCCCGAACCGCGAAACTATTACAATACTTTGTGGCCATTGCGTCACCACCAGTTTTGATCGGAATTCGCACTTCACAAATGCGACCAATACGTCTGAGTGTCTGGTCTGAAGTCGCCCATTGACGTTGACAGTAATTCCTTCTAGAATTTTCCAAATATATATATGATCGTAACGCGCTCGAATCTCCTTTGAATGGAGTACATTTGATGTTGAGCAACTCTTTCGTGATCGTTAAAATCTTGCATGCCCCGGATTTTGGCAGAAAACGATCGCTGGATAGCCTGAAGGCGCTCTAAGTCTTTCCATTTGCTTGGCATCCAAATAGTTGAACAGTATTCTATCCTCGGCAGTATTAGTTGTTTCCATATGGTGAGCGTTGTGTCTGCCTCTCGTGAAGAGAAAATTCGAAGCACCCATCCGCTCCATTGCTCGCCTATAGTAACAACTCGAGCCACGTCATCTTCAAACGTGGCATTATCTTGTATTCTCACTCCACGATCTCTTAAAATTAGCTTTTTATCGGTTTTGCTCCTATCTCTCGTCGTATAGGATGTAGATTCCGTAAGGGAGAAGTTTTTTCCCTGCCACAATAGTTCAAATTTTTTATTCGTTAAAGGTCATGTTGTTGACTGATATCCAGTGAAAGATGCTGGTTAGATCTAGTTGCATATTCCGTACGTCTGCCATTGATTGTACCGCTGCTAAGATCCGTGTGTCATCAGCGAACGATGACGGAACGGCGAACTTGCATTGGTGCCCCATATCATTTATCATGATGAGGAAGAGTATTGGACCAAGCACGGTGCCTTGTGGGATTCCACTGAGTACCGGCTGTCGTTTGGACACTTTATTATTTATAATTACACTTTGGGTTCGGTTTTTCAGGAAAACTTGTATCCATCTTAGACATTTTCCACGGATGCCCATGCTGAAGAGTTTGAGTAATAATAATCCATGATCTACTTTATCGAAGACTTTGGTAAAATCTAAATATATTACGTCCACATTTTTGCCTTGGCATAGAAGGTCTAGAATAGAGTCATAATGCTCAAGTAACTGCAAAGTGGTTAAAGGTTTATGGCAAAAGCCATGTTGATTTGACGTAGGCAGGTTATTGCTGTCTAAATGATGTACAAAGTGTCTCCTAAAGATCCTTTCAAACGTCTTCACTACGTGGCAAGTTGGGTCTATAGTTGGCTGGATCCATACTATTTCCAGCTTTAGGAATAGGTGAAATAATTGCGTGTTTGTAGGTGAATGGAACAATTCCATCATCCATCAATTTTCGCCACATGAGGTATAGGGGGTATGAAATGCTTAGCTTGAACATCTTGAGAATTTTTGCAGGCACATCATCTAGTCCTGCTGCACTGTTGCCGCTAAGTTCGTCAATTGCTAATTCAATGCTTAGTTTTGTGAACTCGAAATCCGTTAGGTAATTTGTAGTTGAATCAATTCTTGAGATTTCATGGTTTGGAATTTTGTCGCTAAAGACTTTTTGATATTGACGACTTAGTATTTCGCTCATTTCCTGGCCATCCTCAACACTAGATCCTGAATCATTTACCAGCGGCTCGATTTTCGAATTTACCGGGAAATAACGTGACGCATAGGCAAAAAAATATTTGCTATTGCTTTTTTCTTTTTTCAATTGCTTGCTTTCCTTTTTCTTGTTTTTCTTCATCACATGAACTTGCAAGCTGACGTTCTACTTCATCTAGCTTCTTTTTGCACTCCGTTTGTCATTGTAGTAACTTCTTTGATGTCTGGCATGTTATGAGTTTTTTCCTGAACTTGCCGCTGTTTGTGATCACCGTCACAATGGAAAAGTATCAGTTGAAAGTCTTGCTTGATGAAGGTGTGCGTACATTAGAATATGTAGAACAGATAGCTGGGAGTAAACGGACCGACAGGCCCATTCCCAGAGAGGTCGGGACTTACGCCCCCGGCTACCCCATTAGTTCAGAATCATGGAGACTTCTATAGGGAAGCGCAGGAAAAGAAGAAGCTCACTAAAACAAACTTTAAATAGTAAATGCAATATCGGCAATTAAGATCAAACGATCTGATTATGAGAGATATTCCCGAAATATTAGATTGTAATAGCCGACATTATATAAATTTATATTAATTGTATGTATACAATTCACTTAGCAGGTGTACACTCACATGATCCCTCTGTATGCTGCCCTACCAGTGCAAGTGTTGCACGACTGGCAAAACCACTGAAGACGCGCTCACCTGACCAGCTAACTTAAGATTTCATGATTTAACTTGTCGGGAATTTAAGACAAGTTGGTTGGCTTTCTTTTTTTGAAGCGTATATTACCAATCCCTCAGGCACGCGATTATGATGAGCCGACTGAAAAGGCCATTTTCAAAATAAGATTGAGTTTTGGAATCCTGAAAGTTAACCGGTTTAATGGTGAATGTGTATAAGTCGATTGAACGGATCGAAGCCAGCGCATCCTTCTAAAGCTCCGGGCAAGTCAAGCCTCGAAGACATAATTTATCCTCCCAGTCGAACGCATCCGAACTCGACGGTCATTTGAACATACAACTTGCAGGATAATAATGCCAATTAGTCAAGTACACTGTAAAATCCCATCAATGACTTTAATTTTGGGAGGTTATTCATTAATACAGCCACGCCGTTAACATTTCCACTGAGTGTAAAACGAAAATCCAAGCCGTGTGGAGATCACGAAACACCGTTCACTGTAGGAATCGTCACTGCAGAAACGCAAACTCGAACACAATTAGAAAACAGTTTTTGTGCAATATGGAATATGTTCAGATGAAGCTGATGTTGTTACTCGACGTGCTTCCTCTGAGCTCTCATATCTGAGTACTTCCAAATGTATGGAAAGTGAATTATTAGATTCTGATGTTCGGCTGCATCCCTCGAAAGTTTTCGTATCTCTGTGGCTTCATTGATTGGTGAGGGCATCACGTGTAGACCTGCAGTCTGTCTATCCTACTACGCAGAAATCAAGACTGGACTAGAGTCATCAGTTTACTCTTGTGAAGTAAAAGCTAGACAATACGGGCGACAACGTGGGGTTCTATTTGCGTGCCCACGTCCAGCGTGTAATGTCTCCCCGCGGAGACTTTGCTGGATTTATCGATAACACTCCTGCAATTCTCACTGTCTGTAAGCAAGAAGTGCATCCCTGAAAATTATTGATGCATGGATTAAGTGAACCATAATGTTGAAGCAACGTCAACTTACTGATACACCCGAGGTGTGAAATCGACATGTATTGGTCCGTAATGTAGACAGAAGCTTACTTGGCAAAAGAGTTGAGCAAAGTTGCAGTCGACCTCAGATCGTCAGGCTATTTGTCCGAGTCAGAGGAGTCACGTGACAACTGCAACCTCTTGATCATTCCTTTTTTCTGGCTAAGGTTAGTATATCCGCAATGCACGTTGAATGCCAGAAGGACTAACGCTGTGCTACGAATACAGTAAGAATTCACTCGGAGCAGCGGAGTTGAACGCCCGAACTTCAATTCATAAAATCAGCATTCCTGCATCTTGCGGAGTGTGGGTCTGGCTGCATGTCCGCACCCCAAGTGCAATATCTGCCCAGGGGGATCAGTGCTCATCAGAATATTAGCCTCTGCTGCCTGCTGTTTGTGACCACGAGGGCTCCAGTAGTCTGTAGTAGTAGTAGTAGTAGTAGAAGTTTTTACTAGCGCTTCAGTGGCACGCTGCCTATATCGCGCCGAACTATTCCTGTGTTTAACCACAGGCTCGTGCGCCGACTAGGGTGCGTTTTAAATTGTCAATGATTTTTGTCTCGGCTTTTCTGCCGGTAGGTCCCAGGGTGGTCAGTGCGCTACTGACAGGAAAAAGGCGCAAGTTGAGCATCTCCAACCCCCGGGCGCGGCTGAACGCTTTCGCTCAGCTGCGCCGCACAGGGGAAGGAAACGAAATACAAGAAGGTAGAAGTCTAGCGGGAATAGGTCAGCCACCTCGATCGGCAGCCCACCTCCCGGAACATAAGAAGTATTAAGAGCCTACCTAACTTTACAAAACTAACCTCATCAGCAGGAACTGCGGCAACTTGCAACATCCCCTGCGGAGAAGGCACTCGGGACCCTTGGGTGCGTGATGCCCAAACATATATTGTGGCAGGGAAACCGGTAGTATGTGGTACTGATGCATTCAATAAAGTTATGGTGCGAACCCTACAAGTAAAGCTTGGTCAATAAAATCCTCTACAAAAATTTTCTAATGTTTCTTATTTTGATGCCCGCAAGGCAGCCGTGAAGCGCCGATAATTCACGAGCCCTTTACTAATTAATGTGAGGAATCTCTGCACATCCTCCTGGCACGTTGGCAGAGTGACTGGCGTGCCATCAATACTTCTGGCTATTTATGAACAACTTTTTATTGAAGAAGCCATCCAGAACTCGCATGAAGTAAATCAAAACAGTTGGTGTTCTTCTTGATAATGCGTAAATAATTATTAAAGAACTAATAATTGTTAGTGAAGTTATTAAGTTACTAAATTGGGATGATTAAAATAACACATACATGTCGATTTGCAGCAGCTATGTTAAACCGTGCGACACTTCATATTTATTATGATAAACTAGTGAACCCGTGCGTAAAAAATTCACGCAATAATATATGTATTTGCTTAATGTAGGCCGGTGCGGAAATTTCTTTTCTTTGCTCGCTTTTTCCTTATCACAAGAAGTTTGTGGTGACACTTCTTCATTGATTGTACTTTCCTTACTAAAATACATATAGAGGAAAACGCTACGACGGCGAACTCAAATTATCGTAAGAGATGAGTGCTTTCTACTGAGCAGTACACTTCAGTTCGTCTTCAGCACACTCTTTCCCTTCCTTAGATGACATGCAAAAATATATATATTAGTAAACACTGAAACACTACTGAATTTTATTTCCGTTGCGTATCCAAAATGCACAGTGAGATAGCTTCAGCGTAACAAAATTTTCGCTTCCAAGAAGTTGGAATAAAAAATTGTTATGTCTACTGCACCGGGAAAAATTGGTTCCTCTACGCAATTCGCTGATCTTCTACTAAATGTGTACATCGTAAACCAAAAGAAAATATAATTGCAATGTAGAGAAAAGTAATGACTATCAGACTCCACGGGAACGGCAAGAGAAGCTGGAAGAGCAAGAACTGCATTCATTGTTCCTAACGATTAGCAATGTTTTGTTGCCCACAATTGATGTTGCTTCTAATAAATACGGAGCTTTATAGCTTTGTATCCAAGATACTCGAGGGTGGCATATAACTCGGACTCGGAGAGAACTTGTTCTATTGAAAGAAGAGCCCAAAATGGAGAAACCAATTTGCTGCCAAGAAATCATCGTGGCATTTACGCGCGTGCTGATCGCCGAAGAATAACTTACCATTTGTCTCGATTTATGTAGTCAAAATAAGATGACCAGTATAAACTAAGGGCAGCTGAAGTTTGAATGAAGAAAACTTCAGCACAGAGTACACATCACGATGGAAGAGATTGCTTAGAGAAGATGTATGCATCTGCATCGAGTGGACTTCAACGTAGAGTCAAAGAAAGATCGGACCGGATCGGAATCATCAGATATACTGCTCCAGTGCCACCATCAGCAACCTGAAATATTTTCTGCCTATCAGTTTTCTACAGTAAGAAGCATGGCAGGAACACCACAGTCTTCAAGCAGATGAATACACCGATGAAGCCAGGAAGCCCAGAGCTAATTTTTCCTATTTATTTCGTTAACAGCGTGACATCGAACATATAAACAAATAAATAAAAATAAATAATAAATAAATAAATATCTGTATATATTCAGATGTCGATGAGAAGCAGTTTCTGGAACGTGCACGCGCGTTTCGCTGTTCTCCAGCTCATCAGGTGGGAGGATCGAAGTTGGTAAATTTAGTTATTAAAATCTTGCGAAATTTAGAGAGGTTATCATAGGAAGGTGTAACTATGNNNNGCCCGCTGCGTAGACTCCAATTACTGCACGTTGCAGACACGCAGATGTACCGAGAGCGACAGTTCGCACCCTGTCGAAGGTAAAAGGTCGGCACATAAGCATGGCAGTCTTTGTAGTAAATACACGACGGTCATTCTTTGTATCAGATATTATGAGACTTCTTCTGACTTATTTTTATTGAGCCAATCTATCAGCACTGGTGAAGATAGTGCCGTCCTCACGGCAAAAATGTAGAAATGCTGCGGAGCTTTAACACAACTACTATACACTGGTGTTATAGTAATAGCGATTGTATATTTCCGTCCCGACCGAAAAAAAACCTAAAATCCAGACTTTTCTTAGAAGCATTTCACTCTCATAGCAATCGGAATTCCATTAACACGCACATCCAGTTTCCAGAAGCTTACCTCCGGACTCTTCAATAACGTAGGAAATGATTTAACCGGAAATTTATTTACTATTGTATATAGGATACTATTGCTGTGCAGATAGCTCTAGCATTTTGAAATTTTGTTCCAATGACGACGATCAGTGTTTAACTGTTCGAAAGCTTGGGCAATAAAACTAAAACTCAGAAGATATTCTAAATTATCCCTATAAATATGAATCCTGAGTGTCAAATATTTCGACTTATTCAATTGAATGATTTGTAACCGTAAGTGGTGATAATAGGAACATGGTTTGAATCTAGCCCATTATAATGTCATCAATAAGTTGTAATTTCTCAGGGTTATTGATCAGTGCGGTGAAGTCGATCCCACTAGGCTTGACTCTATGGAGTTCAGATTAGGGTGTTGGCTTCGTCACTTTGGATCGTGTCGCCGGTGCTAAAAGCAATCCGAATACCACTGAACTGACTAGAAACTCCGTTTTACGAAACACGATTGATTTTGCGAAGCCTTGACTGTAATCGACTAAGGGTTAATGTGGTCAAGCTCGATTCTGTAGGGCGAAGCCCACGCACTTGACTAAAGTTCCGGACAAGTTAAGTAAATTTGGCATCGCTGAACTCGAATTTGGACGTTCAATCGATGACACGCTTCATCAGCTGTTATTCTTCCCGTTCACCACAGTTCAGAACCAAGTTATACCACGCACCGTATTTATGTCCCAATCATGTCGATCTATTTAGTCATAAATTCTTACATATCGCTGTTTTTTCACAGAATTCATAAACATGCCCTTAATTTGCAAAATTTAGGATTCTGGACAATCGGGTTACTTTCAAATAGGATTGTAGGAAATCTAGTTTGTAGAATTGTATCGCTCCCTTTGTATTAAATATCAAGTAATGAAAACGCTACTTGAGGTCTGGGCTGGTTCATTTTGACAGCCATTAATTGACTTCAGACTTATTTTTAGTGAGCCAAGCTCTCGGCACTTGACCAACCAAAAGTTCTTGCCACCGAAAAAATGGATTTTAGGTCTGAAAAGAATCTTCGTAAAGTGAGAGTATCGTTAGCCTTAAGGTAATTGTCCGTGTAGGTCAAAGGTCTTCGAATGGAGGCCTGAGAAGTTATTGAATCCTTTACTAAATTGCGGAAATTTATTTCACTATTGTATATAGGATACTATTGCTGTGCAGATAGCTCTAGCATTTTGAAATTTCGTTCCAATGACGACGATCAGTGTTTAACTGTTCGAAAGCTTGGGCAATAAAACTAAAACTCAGAAGATATTCTAAATTATCCCTATAAATCATTCAATTGTTTCACAATGCACGCACACTGCTTAGGTAATTTCATGAAAACAAAAGCAGAGGTTATGATACTAAAGGATAATATACTATGTAAATCCTAACCAGACAAAGGTGCTTACTACGTGAAGTAATCTAATCTAATCAAGGAGCTTCAATAGACAAGTTTCTTGAATCTAATCTGATACTAAGAATGACTGTCGTGTGTTTATAAATATATTTATATGTTTGGTGTCACGCTCTTAACGAAATAGATAGGCGGAAATTAGCCCAGGTTGGAGGCTCTGGTGCTCCTCTCAAGCTCCATTGGAAGTGATAGGCAGAAAATAGGCCGGGTTGCAGAAGATGGCAAACGTATC
>LQNS02278166.1:1761876-1773857 GCA_001587735.2 Parhyale hawaiensis | reverse complement strand
TGTAACGTGTACTAATGATATCAAGCGCTCTCTGTATTTAATTTAAGTCTAGTGATAAGCTATGTTTAATATAACTATTGTACCACCCCTGTGAGTACCTAATAAAGTTGATTGATTGATTGATTAAAGCAGCGACGTATCAACTCTGCCGAACGAAACACTTTCAAAGTACGTCGCATTATACCAATTTTTTGTGACGCTTGAGAGGCAACTGAACGGATATGAGGCTCAAATGTCAACTTAGGATGACACTTGATACACAAAAATACTATAGGTCATTAGCCACAGAAAGTGGCACACCATACAATATAAGTGCCAGAAAGGCTGGCCTCAGTGAACGTGACCGAGACACGAGCATAATCTTAGTCTACCCGCATTGAATCTCATCCCCACCTAGAATTCCTGAAATCAATCACCTCCAAATCACGCTGAATGGATTCTGAAACCTCCAGCCAACTACTAGACTTCTCGCAAACAGCCAACAAAGAACAGCATCACCGTAACCAACAAGTAATTATGAACAATATAAAAAATCTACTGTAGATACAACTAGAACATGTCGTGGGCGTAAGAACATCGCCCTCGGTAGCGGGTAACTTCAACGCTGTCATTTTTTATGTACAGCTCACTCTAGATTTTTGGCATTTTTCACATCTCAGTCAACCCATCTGACGGCCTGAAAAAACTTATGATTTAACTCCTGCCTCTCTTTGGGTGGACAGGCAACAAAATTCATCGCTGTCATTCTTGATGGCCAGCTAATTCTAGTTTTTTGGCTTTGTTCACATCTAAGTTAACACACCTGAATCCCTACGAAAAATTATAAACATTGCTCAACTCCTACTTCTTTTTGAGTGGAGTTACAGATTCAACGCTGACTCAAAATTTTTGCTATTTTTCACATCTCATGCAACCCAACTGACTGCCTAAAAAAAAAATAATTACTATCATGACTCAACTCCTTTTGCCTTTTTTTTTTTTTTGGCTGGACAAAAAACAACATTCGTCGCCGTCATTTTTAATGGCCAACTAATTCTAATTATTTGACATCCATCACATCTAGGTCAACTAACCAGACTTTCTGCAAAAAATTATGAGCATTGCTCAACGCCTTATACCTCTTTTTGGGCGGAGAGACAAATACATATATATCTACTTACATCTTCAATGAAAACATAATCACTTCTTTCACTGATGATAATGAACAGTAAAGAACCCTAAACATTGCCCTCTGTGCCACCAGATACCACATTCAAAACCTCACTACTTTTCGCATCGACAACCACACATTAGCGTCTACCAGACAAGAACTGACTAACAGTCGCAAAAATCGAACCGCCAGCTCCCATCAATTTAAGCTTATGAAGCATGCCTCGGTGATCCGCGCGATCGAAAGCAGCTCCGAAGTTAAGCTGGACCAAACTAGCCTCATTACCCCTATCATGTGCCAACTGCAACACATGAGAAATGTAAAGCAGAGCATCACAAGCGCCCAAGCCTTTCCGAAAACCATACTGCGTTAGATGTAGGACCCCGGCCCTGCCTCTCAAGAAAGCAACCCAACCTCGACGCGACCAACCTTTCAATTACTTTAGACAAAACAAGTGTGATCGAGATGGGTCAATAATCAGAAAGTCGAGATGAGAACAGATGTTTCATGAGCAACACGCCAGCATTCTGGAAATGTGCTAAGCCGCAAAATTCCCACGGTAGCAGAGGTCGTTCCGCGCTGGACAGTTGGGCTGAGAATCTCGGGAACGATTCCCACTCCAGGTGAGCGGTCTTTGTGCAAAGCGCTTGACGCGCAGCGTCAGCAAACTTGCTTGTGTGCATAGCTACCGTGGAGGTAAGGTGGCGGGGAAGGTGGTGGCGGGTCATTGAACCTTCCATTCCAGCGCCATAGTTCTTAGCGACCCGTCGTCGGCTGCAGCTGGACTTACTCCGCTGGGGCCTGTTGACCTTTGTTTGCCGCACAAATCAGTGCGTGTGGGTTTCCCAGTGAAATGTGCAGTCAACGTTCACTTAACTTCAACCCAAAAGCGAGCGGTGCCGGTAGTGCATCAGGACCTTCCGAAGAATAAGCGAAAACATTCCAAAAGGGTCAGTGCCACCATAGGGGTCTAAATCCAGAAGAAAGCTATGCACTTCGGAAGATCTCAAAGCAAATCTGGAAAACCTCGGTTCAGGGTCACACGCTAAAGGCATGTGCACTTGGTCCCTACGTTCTATGGAGAGTCAGCATAATAGTTGGGGCTGCATGGTGTAGTCAGGGATTGTATTACCGTTCACATGCGAAGGCAGAATGAATTCAACTACGCACGCCAGTATGTTGGAAAGAGTATACAGCCACTCATTGAAGAAAACATTCAATAATAACATACTTTACAGTGTATCTTCCAACAAGACAATCCTTCATGTCACACATCGACAGTTTTGAGGGGTTGGTTTGAAAAGCAACATGCATGTAAAGGTAATGGATTGGTCCCCCCAGTCCCAGATTTAAATCCCATAGAATATGTTTCTGTGGATACACTTAGGGAAATGAGATTGCATGCATAAATATTCCTCAAAACAGCAGTTAGAAGCCAAACTCTAAGAAGAATGGCTCAAAATTTATGAAGCCACGTCTTGTGCTAATTTAGCGTCTAGTGAGCCAAAATGCATTAATGCTGTGTCTCCAGCAAACGTTCTTCTCTTGATGCTGAAGAAATATGGCTGGTGCGAATAAATTGACATTGAAAGTTCATCTCTTGTGTCCAAGACACGAAAATGCAGTTAATGTTTCCGAAGAATGACATCCAAATTCAAGTGATACTTGATTGACTACATAAATACATTTGTTTCGCTGTATTGGACTAAACAGAGGATGACTGGTGCTGCCCGAGGTCGGGACGGAACCACACTATGCACCACAGTTCACTTACTACAGATAGTTATGTCAGCTCTAAATGAACACCCGAGTGGCCAATTTCAGCCAACCAGCGACCGTTGTGACTGACGTCAATTTCAGCCAATGGGCGACCGCCGCGTCATTAGTCTGAGTAAACAATGGAGGCCGCTAGGGACGGCTCGTGTACTATACCAAAAAGACGTTCCCGCCAATGGTTTATCATTTATCACCTCAAATTTGCATTACACATGCACGTAATTACATAGATAAAGGAAAATAATCTAGACCATAGATTTGATGTTTTGTATTGTATCTTGATTTCCTTCTCAATAAAGAGAACGGAGGAAATCGTCCGAAAAATGTTTACCTAAGTAAACCTGAATACTTTGCACGAGTTAGAATGTTTCGCATAGATAGAAAACAACAAAATTACACGATTTTCATTCACCAAGAAAACTATACATTACAACATGTTATAAAGTGGCATGTTCTACTTAACAGCTACCGCCAATTCTAAGCCCTGGAGTGGTATAAACATCTTGCAAATAAAACAAAACCTTTTATGTCCTCGAAAGATTTTGCTCCCGTTTGCGGCTATTTTCCGCGTTCGTAGGCGCAAGATGTGGCAACAGAAAGTGACCCTACTACAGACCTATTGTTGGGTGTCCCTAATTTTTCAGTGTAGCATTCAAAACTAGCCCTAATAGTTAGGAGTAGTAATTACATTTGACCCTAACTGTTAGGTATAGCAATCACATATGACCATAATTGTTAGGCAATGAAAAACTCAAAGTAGTTCTGAAACCACAATTTTATTCGTATCAATTTCAAAATCTAATCATTTATGCCTTTTGACAGTATTAACAGCTTTAGTAATTTTCTTGGAGATCCGTTCATAATTTTTTGAGTTATGCTTCTAACAAACATTCTGACAAACATTAGTCAGTCAAACCCACAAAGAGACAAACCGATCATCAACAAAATTTATTATTTACGTCTTTTAACTTTACTAAACACTCCTCTAAATTTCACAAAGATTCGTACATAACTTTTTGAGTTATTGTGCTAATAAGCATAAAATTAAAAACTACGACAAACGAACGAATAAACAGATCATTACAATAATTTGGAGTTAGGACATGTACTCTGCGTGATGTACCCAAAAACTCATGTCAATTTCATAAAAATCCGTTAATAACTTTTTATGTTATGAGATTAAGAAAAATGAGGCAGATAAACAAATAAACGGATGAACTGATCTTCACCAAAAGTTAATCATCTGTTCCTCCTAACATACCAAACAAGCCCTGTAAATTTGTCAAAATTGGTTACTAACTTTTTTGAGTTACCTTGGTGACAGACAGAAAGACAAACCCGACGAAAACATAACCTTCCTGGCGGAGGTAATTAGGGTCAGTTGTGAATGCTATACTTTGCAGTCAAGGTCGGTTCTAAATGCTACACCCAAGCATTTGTGAGATTCCATGTAAAAGATATATATATATACATATATGAGGCAAAGTATAATATCAATCGCGTATCCTTACGTTTTAACGTCAAATCAAATGATGGATGGTTTCACGGTTGGAGAGGTTTTATGGATAACGGACAGGTGTCAATAGAACGGTCTGAATGTTTCATTATTGGAGAGATGGCATTTATAAGCTAACTAAAAAAATTTTATCCATTTTTATATATTGAAGAACGCTTCTAAGTACTAGCCATTGGCATCCATCAACTTCTGCCAACGTGTTTCTAGCTTTTCATTCCTCCTAAGGCAAATCTCGGGGATTTTGGAACCAAATATGTCCGTGAAGGCTTCGCGCAAGTCTGGCGTTGTCAGACCGCATGTTGCGCGAGTGGTCAGGGATACCATACAGCGACTTGGGTTCGAGACTTTGTACCATCCACCTTATTCACCTGACCTTGCGCCATTCAATTACCACCTTTTCCGTTCCTGGATAATCATCTTCGTGCTAAATCCACTGCCAAGGAGCCTGACTTGCGATTAGCCCGCACGTACTTCTTTGCGTCCATAACCCCCGAGTTTTACCGCAAGGGGATTGACAAGCCGGAGACACGTTGGCACAAGGTGCTGAATACCAATGGCGATTACTTCGAAGACTAAATATAAGTTGCACATACTGTGGGGCGCTTTTTTCCATTGAATAAAAATGGACAGAACTTTTTTCGTTACTCTATACAAATATACTCCTGAAATTCATAACCTCGATAGCGGTTGCAAGCATAATAACCTTTATGTATTAGATGTTAAAGAAAATATTTGAAGCAGTGCTGTATTACATAAGAGGTACTAATGGCCTACTTGTATGATTAATCCAAAGCTCGCAGGAATGATTAGATACGACTAAAGAAAACAACGCTGATGACGGCGAAAAGCCACTGCTGCACGCGTGCAAAACCGCAGTCTCTGCCTGTGTCTATTTTTCCGAACTGCCCGGAGCTCTCGTTACGCAGAGCAAAAATCCAAGCTTTAAAACTCCGGAAAACTTGTCGGCAGTTAGGCTCAGCATTGCGTAGAAAATTCTGACAATTAGAAGAGATCGAGAGTTGGTTTGCATTGGGAGCGACAGCTATAAAAATTTGTCCCAGATAACGGCACACTTTCAGCAAGTGCTCAGGGAAAAATTTCAAACTCCGATAACCAGAAATCGGATATTTTTTGGTTTGGAATTACATGATGATGGGGAAAATTGAAGGTCAGAACTGATGATGGACCAGCAGCAGTTTTAAGTTACTCAAATACGTGGCCTCCTCATGCTCACGACACAGCGGCAATGATGCGCGAAATGAAATAGTTTACCTATTGAGTGCAGTAGATTAGATAGATGGCAGAGACGGATGAACAAGCACATTCTGAGAGAGAAATAGACTGGCGTTCCGGCCCTCTTCGAGTTATTACGTAATGAAAAATTAGATGTCAGTAAAACTTCTCAGTCGATGAGGTGACTGTACAAGTAGAACAAATACAGCAGATCCGCAGGGATTATGGGACTTAAAGTCAGATGAGAAATGAATAATGAGTATGATTAAACATAGCGACCTCTAAAGCCACAAGCACACACACTGGCCACTTTGTAGAGCTACAAGTGGCGGCGAGCTGTGGCGGCCACATGTGGCTGCGTTTTGAGCACCCGACCACATGTGGTCGCCACTGCAGATGTAATGCATGTTTATACATCTATGCAGCGACAGTAAATATTTTTTTTTTATAATTCATTTGCACTTTTGTGCGTACTGAAAATATTCTATGCACTTTTTTTACAAATACCAGGTGTAACGCTTGTTAATTTTATAAAAATCCATCCATAACTTTTTGAGTTATGGCATTGAGAAAAATGAGAGAGACAAACAAACGGATTGACATATCTTCACCAAAAGTTAATCATCTGTTCCTCATAACAAACCTAACAACCCCTGTAAATTTCTTCCAAATCGGTTCAGAACTTTTTGAGTCATCTTGGTGACAGACAGAAAGACAAATACAACGAAAACATAACCTCCTTGGCGGAGGTAATCAACATTCTGTATAATATAAACTCTTTGAGTTTTGGAGCCTCCCACCAGATTAAAATCTAGATTTACATTTGCAAGGTTCACACTTACAACAACTTGCGGGACCAATCACAACGGTCAAACAAAAAAAAAACGTGTAAATTCGTGCTTTCTTCCCGTTGAGGCTGGGCCGCAAGGGGCTGGAATTAAGTGCCGAATCCGATATGTTATGATACAGAAACGTAGCTAAATTTATAATCACTATAGTACTTGTCGTGAAAAGTCCATTTTACCTTCCACATAAAATTAAGGACTCGCTGTGTAGAGTCTGCTGTGGCTGCCTGTTTCTTCATTTCTCTTGCTCTCTATGAGTCCCTTTAGTATTAACTATAATCGTAACCCTTTCCCAGAAGACTGGAAAGTATTCATGTAAATGGTACCACTGAAAAGACTAGATTTTNAGAGTCTGCTGTGGCTGCCTGTTTCTTCATTTCTCTTGCTCTCTATGAGTCCCTTTAGTATTAACTATAATCGTAACCCTTTCCCAGAAGACTGGAAAGTATTCATGTAAATGGTACCACTGAAAAGACTAGATTTTGTCATACACCCAGTTAAGAGTTAGTCCTATAGAGACTGAGTAAAAGTCCTGTTTCTCATAGCGTTGTTTAATACGTCGTCCTCGGAGGGCGCTGGTGAAATTAGACTAACTTTATTCTTTCGTGTACAAGGCTGCATTATTTTACTACAATGGATCTTTTCCTATAGTTTTCCCATAGAAAACAAACTTTGTAGTAAGATAGCATACCCTTGTGCAAACTGTCGCGAAGGCCAAGAGCGGTGACTCTGAAACACTTTAAACCTTCAGTGCCGTAATTACGCATCACTCCTAGTACGAATAGCACTATTTGTAATGTCCACATTTCTGTACCGTGAGCACGAAAAGGCTAATTAGTTAACGTTAGATGGAAGCAATTAAGCATCAATGACTGAATTCGATTGAGCAAATACCTGTCCACCAATATTTCTCAAACACTACCGTAAACAACATCCAGGATTTTTTGGGTCGTAAAAACTAACAACTTCTATTTATTAAGAATCCCCAACGGCCTTACATTAGTCATTGTTTATTTTTCTCTATTTTATCGAGGAGGGCGTCCATACAGAGGGGCATAGTGTGTAGCTGCAACATCATGATGAGCTGTCTCTCATGGGATAAAACGGGGTCAATACAACTAAGCTCATTTTTAAAGTTCATTAAAATAATGCAGTAAAATATCATCTTGGAGATAATTTTCGATAGAACTCACATCTAACTTATTGCACTTCCGGAGAATTCAAGTTAAAAGTGTTTTTATTGATGCTAGATACACTGTAATGTTTTGCAATTAGATTTTTGCAATGTGAAATTCGAGGGTGGTTCCAAAAGTAAGACCAATTATTTATAAATAGAAAATATGAAGAGCTACGAAGACGAATGCGGCACCATTCGAACGAACCACCTTTGTGCTTCAGAATTTATTTTTCAATGTAGTCACCACAATTTTCGATGCATTTTTCCCAACGATGAACAAGAGCATTGATGCCTCGGTGGTAACAGTTGCCACCTGCCGAGGCAGCCATATTTTCACGGCAGCGATTACGGCGTTGTTGGCGGGAAAACGCTGTCCACATAATTCGTTCTTCAGACGTCCAAACAAGTGGAAGTCTGACTGTGTAAGGTCGGTACTATAGTAGATGAGACAGCACTGTCTAACCGAACTGTACCACACATTCCGTCGTCTTCAAGTTTGTGTGTGGCCTGGCGTTGTCCTGTTGCAAACGGAACTGTTCCCTATTCCCTGGCCTTACACGGGCAATCCGAGCCTTCAGTTTGGTCAGCGTTTCAACGCTACGGCCAGAGTTGACGTCCACATCCAACTCTGCACGCGTGTCATTCCCCGTTTTCCACCGATCGTTGCAGATGAGGATCGAGGCACACTATAATTATTTTCCAGGGTGGTGGCAGTGCACGGGCTTTTGGTAAGCTCCTTGTCACTCACATCTCGGGCGCCCTCTCAAATCGATAAACCCATCACCTAACTTAGCTTATATCAACTGCATTGGCTTCAAAAATGTTTGCCAGGCAACGATGAATGTCGATTTTTAATTTTTTTTTCTCTGCATGGAGGAATTCAATGACCCATCTCTGCTTCTGACTCACGTCCATGACAGGGATTGCTTTCTTATAGACTGTCACACCGTCAATATCTATAACAGAGAGATGAAACTTTCAAGTCATTAGAACATAAGGTAAGTCATCATAACAATGCAATTTGAAATTCCCTCAGATCTCTTCGGGCGGAATAGATAATAATAACGGGAGGCATTATTTTTGAAGCAACCCCCCTTACTTACGCACTGCGTAGGATGTACGGTATATTAACTTCTACAGAACTTGTGGTACTTAATTCAGGGTTCCTTCATTTGTACTGAGCGCATTCAAGAGCATGCGTTGTTGGGTTTTGTATTAAGTGCATTTAAAATATTCTCAGTACCAGCTCTTCATCTTCATACAATTCCAGTTTACGTTCTCTGCTCAGCTTTTCTCAGAAGTGATTGATTTGCACGCAAACTTCCAAGGCAGAATTTTTGCCGAACAAAGTAGCGAGCAACTCTCGCCCTTCCAAGTTCGCCGCTCTAACTTCCCTTCGCCGAGTTCGATACAAAGAAGCTCAAATGAAATGCAAACAAATAGGGGAATTGGCGGCGATATCAGTCGCGCCGTAGTTGATGCTGCTGAAAGTTCGACAAAGTGAATTTACGGGAATGTTCTTCCATAAACAGCGATGCTTGTGTTTGTTCGGAGCATGAAATGAGTTGCCGTGAGCGTAATAGCTATTGCAGTTGGCTTACTCGTCCATTATTTGGCGATACGAACGATGCGGGAGCCAATTCTCCTGTCCATAGGTTAATGCTGGAATGCCAAGTGTAAAAAACTGTTGCTATCGTATTAGCATTAAATTTTAAACCTCATTAAATTATTAAACTGCTGTGAATGTTACAATAGCAAGTTTAAATTTAAAGTAAATGAATTATGAAGGTGTGTTGGGCGAACCCACAGCATTAATGTGAACTCCACAGCATTAATGTCATTTCCCTCGCTTGTTAGTTTTGAATAGATGAGAAAAAGCCTGGGAGAAAGGTCTTTTCAATGTAAACGTTTTCAGGGTTGAACATTCCATCATCATCCTTAGAACGTAAAGAGAGAAATTGAAATTAAGATATTTGATTTCAGTAAAGCTATAGAAAAAACAATAAATACAATATGCTAACAAAATAAACAACAAAACTCCTTGATTTAATAAACTACACGCTCACACCTACACGAACAAACACACGCGGTGAAAACACAACATTCTCACAGGTTCTCCATGGACTGTAGCAGCTATACTAGGCTCAGTGTAACCTCATGTGGATGACTGCTGTCCCCATCATACTAGAGGACGCAAGACCCTAAGATATGAAATTGTAACGAAAGTCTTACCTTTTTCTATTGCTGCTTCCTGTGGCATTAGGCTGGTCATGAAAGTAAAGATAAAGTCAACTTGACCATTGGTTCGTGTTGCAGATATATACAGCCAACAGGCCCCAGAGAAGTATACGGCAGCTGTCGATCATAAAACGTCTAAAGTTAAGACGTTAGCGATGAAAAGCTCTTATGGAGCGATCTGCACGCCGACACTCCCGATTTTTGGTTACGGTCAGAACCCCCGCAATGGCTGCAAACATTGAGTACTATTTAGTGAGTCAAGTGCCGTAAAAATTCGAATGCTTGACTGGTACGCGAACGAGTGGCCTTGAGTGTCATTGATATTTATATTCTTTAGCCTGCCTTTACTGCGGGTCATGAATATCGTGCAGTGAACATGTCTTCAGCAGCATCAGCGTGCCTCATCCAAGTGTTTCTAATGGCTGGTCCACAGGCTAGTCAAAAGAATAAGTTTCGTCATATCTGCGTACGAAAGCGCTGTCAAGCTTGATGAAATGCCCGAAATTTCGCTAACGGCGCTTGCTGAGCAAGCTAAACATGAAGGCTAACAATGTATATACCTGTCACCTCAAAGCTGTGTTTACGAGGGTTCCCCAAAACTTTCGGACGATTAGCTGAGGTAACTCGTTCTTTTGAAGAGCGTGTATAGCAGCCATATGAATCGTGAGCTGCTTTAATAAAAGCTTGTATTACCATGGACTGATACCGCAATTCAATCACTGGTCATATTCATTTCTATAGCATGCAAGCGAAAGTGTCGTTGGTGGAGGTGGAGTAGGAAATGAAAAGCGTCTATGCTGCAGCAATGTGAGTCCTTCAAAATTTGGTGTAAAGAATTAATTTTCTAAGTTTCACCCTGCGCGAAGATGCTTTACATGTATTACCAGTATAATACAAAATCTTTATTTGTTTATCTTGCATGTAGCGTGAAATTCAAGCAGCCATCACTCATTTTAACTAACATAAAACTGCTCTACAAAAGAAGGCCGCTGAAATTGATAGGAGCGTGATGCACTAAAGTTTGGGATGAAAGAACAGTTAAAACTTTAGTTACAACCTGATACAAAGCGTTAGTACTAACCAGGAAGAGGAAGTAAAAGTGTAACGGGAGGACTCACAGGGACTAAAATAAAGCTTAGCCGTGACCGCATGTAGCTGAATGACGTCACACCGACAAGTCGAATTATTTGAGGATGGGACCTCAGGCCTACGTACGTTGGATCATAACCAAAAATATCAGCAGTGTTTTATTCTTTACTCTAGAGAAACCATAGAACAGTTATTGCGCAAACTTCCAGAACTTGACAACAACCATCTTACCGTGTTTTGTGTATGGGTGCAGCTCAAGTAGCTGGCCAGTCAGGAGCGGGAAATTGAATGAATCAAGTCGAAAAATGCGGTAATTAGTTTAAATTTACTTTATGAAGAGCACTGTAAACTGAATGTGAAATGTAAATAAGGCATCACTCAAAGATGTTAAATCAGGGCGCCATAGCGACTCAGATTTTGTCTCTGGTGCTGTGAAATATCCAACAGCTTCCACTGTAATTTTCTATTGATAATTGTTTATTCTTCAATTAGTATATATTATTTTCATTTGTTTAGGCGCTTAAGGAATGAAATTTGCGATTAACGACGATCTTCTGGCGAAATTAATTAAAATTCTCATAGGCTGCAGAGCCGTACCGTTCGTCGATGTGAAGCCATGGATGACGTCATTTTTCGATGCTAGTTTCTCGTGAGTACTCCCGCTACGTTCCATGCTTCCTGGTAAGTACTAACATTAACTGCAATCAGAATTCGGGCAAATAGACTCAGTCGTATAAACAAAAGTCACGGGTCACTTAATGTTGGTTTGTATTTCGAGTAATTTTCAGTGACTATATATATATATATATATAAGGAAGATTTTATTGAAAGTCTTCTAGGCTTTTTTATTTATTTAACCCCAAGCTTTCGAGCTATTAAGCATAGCCCGTCTTCAGGGGAACCAAGGAGTTTTAATATTAAATCTCCTTGAGGGAAACAGAACTTCAAATTCTATCA
>LQNS02278166.1:1734988-1753357 GCA_001587735.2 Parhyale hawaiensis | reverse complement strand
CTTAGAGTTCATGAAGTAGTATATAAACGTGCGTAAACTGCAGACTGGTTCAAGCTTCTGCTCTAGCATTATTCTGATGTTAGGAGCTCTTGACCATTCTGAGCTGCAGGCCTAACACGCACGTATGAATTACACATTTTTTTAGCAATTAATCATCAGCAACTCAAAGCAGCCATCCAGTGTTGAACGATTTTGTATCACAAATAATTTGCAGGTTGCGATACATGTGAACAGGGAGGAAGTGTTATTGACGAATATGGGTGGCAGAAGGTTGGCTAAGTATGGAAACATGGTTGAAAAACATCTTTGATTAAGGACTACTTTCCTTCCTTAATTATGGTTGGAAACCTTGGAATTAGCCCAATCATAAAATTTGGAAATCACCCCATAAATGCCGGTGATTACGAACGATTTGCAACCAAGCTCGACCATAATCATAGTTGTTTCCAACGATAATTTCTGATAGGGTCCGAACGTGTAGCCGCGACTTTCGGGCTTCAGCATAATGTAGGACTAATATACAAGAGTAAACTCCTCTGTAAACCCACATAGCAATATGCTATGTCGGCCACACTTATTGGTAGGGGTGTAAAAGGCTTTTAGTTGAAATACCATTGTGATCCGACAATTTGTTCAAGAATTATTTGCGAAAACCTGTGTAACACGGCCAGTGAAAACTATAATAGTGCACTCAGTAGATGTTTGAAACCTTGCTCACCTACTGGTAATGAAGTCATGGTGCACTTTGCAAACTATTGAGCGTTCAATAAAAATGTGTTGCTTCGGTAAAGATTCGATTCAGGGTCCTCCTGAATTTAAGTGTTTGGCATACATAGTTGGATAGAAAATGGTAGGAAGAGAGGTATAAGACACATTTGTTTCACTGGGAAGAGTCATATTGTGGGAGAAATAATTAGAAATACACACTACAACAGGCGCGGGGCTTGAGTCAGCCATGTGCATTCTGCAAAACAATGGACACAGTGAAAATGGAAAGCTTATAGAGAACCAATCTTTGCTGCACCTGACCGTACCTACTTACTAATGCTCGAACTGATGAGAATGTCTAAATAATGAGACCTAACTTGTTTTACCTAATGGAAATGTCCACCAAATGAGAGCTAGCCTAACCTAATGTAGCCTAAACTTACAATAAATAACTTAACGTTGACATCCAGCATCGTATTCAATCCTTGTCGTTTATTTCGAAAATGAACGGTCACGACGCCTATGAATCAGCTGATGAAACGTAAACAAAGATGTCAGAGATATCTTGCAGTGGCTGATGCTTTTTTCCTTAGTTAATAGTAGACTTTTAGAATTTCTATGCGTTGCATTTACACTTTTGCTCGAATATTTTTTTCCAGAAAGTAAAAAAATTGCTTCTTTGATGTTTCAGTTCCTTTATCCGAACTTTCATTGAAACATATACATTTCTAAATGTTCTTCAGAAATCAAAATAAATAGATGCAGTGACTTTGTTACGGCGTTCTGAATGAAATGGATGGACATACTGTATATTAAAGACGCCATATTTAGGGGGGAGGCGGGTGACCTCCCAACATGATAATATAATAATCAAATTAATTGCAAATGATAATTATTGAAATTGTCAAATAAATAAAATGAATGAAAAAAAAAACATCTTAAACCTACTACTTGCGAGTTCTGACAAGGATGCTTTATGAAACACACAATAAGCAATGAAATAATTTATTGTAATCAAGAGAGAGAGAGAGACAGAATTAGAACAAAGGAACATATAAATGAATTAAGCATCAATGAAATTCATGAAACGTCCTAAAACTCGCTTCGGCAACAAAAGAGGGATGATGCAGGGGAATACAGTGTTAAAACAATTTATTTTTTTCAATCTGGTCTCTTGATTTTGAACGCAATGCACCATCGGAAAGCTCAAGCCTTTGACAAAATAAATTATGTTCATAGTTAAATGAGTTTCGCTTAATATCGTGAGAATAAGAACACTACCTTGTCCACCTATGATGTGAAACTTGACGTTTCACATCATAGAGGAGTTATAGAGGCTCTGGCTAAAATACAACTCACATTTTTGTAAGAGAATGATCACAACGTTTGACTTGGCAACGATGTTAAAGATTCTTTACAGTAAATTAAGTAGATGGCAAATATGAATCAAATGATGATCTTTTAAGAAAGACACCTCTTCATCCATTGAAAGCTGTGGCCCGAACATCTCCCGATACACAAAGAAGGCCTTACATGTCGTTGCATTATAAGCTGATAATTTTGAAGTTTAGGATCGAATTCGCGCGGTCTGTTACAAAACTCCCGCAATTACCTGCGTACATTTTAGTCAACCTCACTTACATTACTCATCTTCCTGGAGGTTAAGAATTATTTTTCCATTATTGTTTAATTTTGCACAATTTGCACCGTCTAATACAAAATTTTCGCAATAACCTAAACACATCTTAGTCTACGTCTCACTTATTATTCTATTTTTTTAGAGATATCTCACATTTTCCATTTTTTCATAGCTTTCCACCAAAAATAATAAAGATTTCGCAGCCGCAGGTTATTCCAGTGAAAACTGATGTATACAAAGAGATCGCTTATATCGCTCTTTCTCACAGCAGCGAGCAGCCGTGCTGTTGTCATATCTTACTGTCATATAAAGCCTAAGTGTTTTAGAGTATAATACTCGCGTTCGCTTAAAGAAAGGAAGACACATTTGAAAATTTTGTTCGAAATACTTGCATATAAGGAATAAATTCATATTAATGAAAAAACTGAATAACTTATCTCTGTTGATAACAACAATATTAACTACCTAATTGACGAGGCAACTTGTGAGAATATAAATATACATAGAGCATAATATTCATAACAACATTTCTTGGCTCATTTAACTCTTCACATCCTGCATGGTGTATCGATTAGTTGCAGCCAAAATAAAAATAACATTTATCTATGTTTACAGTCCGCCGCAGTGCCGAAAGTTGTAACATCAGACGGTGCCGTTTACACGATATCATGCACTTTTGCAATGGCTGTCAAGAATTCCAATTGCGCCAAACCTAACTTGCGAAACAATTCCGGGCATAAACGACTCAAACACTACGGTATCGTAAGTGGCGCAAAAACCATCATTCACTATTTTATTTTCCCCTTTACGAGGTCACGAGTCTGAGAAACAGTCATGCGCCTCCAGGCCACTCCGGCAAACTTTTAGAAAAGGCAAAGTTTTGCCTGCACGGAAGCCGACGCTTGCGGCAATGCTATAGCTGGGATATTTGGTACACAGTGCGGCGGCTTCCTTTGGGGACGTCAGGGAAACTTTTCTAATGAATAATATTGCTTGTATTTGTATCGTGGGAAGCAGAACCACAGGATGCAATTCCGTAGCATCTTCTGGATATGATATTGTTGATATCTGTGGGTATACACTATACAGCATGTTTGTTCAAATATCCCTATCCATGCACATACAGCACAACGGGGTAAAAATACAGGTTTTTTGGCTATATCTGAGAAAGTTGCGAAAGTACTGGCCTCAAATGCAAATGAAGTGAGCAATACGTGGTGCAGAGACTGTTTTGCAACGTTTGTTTATCTTTCATAGTGAAGATTTTGACATTAAATTTATTTCTCCCTGCTTTTTTTTACAGATGAAGGTGAGTCATTATATTATTCTGCTAAGCTAAAATTTAATATGAGACGTGCTAAAGATCTTAAGGACGCTGAAAAGACATTTACTATGAAATGAACTCCAAAAGGATTTTCATGTGCTGCCATTCCAACAATATTAGCAATATTAGGTCAACATGTTACGACAGGTCAACGATTCTTGAAAGATCCCTCCTGTCGAAAGCAAATGTTTGATAGGGGGAACTGAAAGTTATGACCTTGCGAGACATAAGGAAAGTTAAGCGTCAGATGAAGAAGTGCCCCCGATAAACCTAATGAATAAACGTTGAAAATGCATGCCTTCTCAGTGTGTCAATAACTATTCGAAACCGTACGCTAGATTCCGTTGCAGCAGTAAGATCTCCTGCAGGTTGATTGGGCGCGTACAAAATAATACAGGAATTGCTACTTGTCTTGTTCGCACGTGAGACCAGAGACATCTTCGATGCCCTGATGGGTTAGGATGAGGAGGAAATTGCGTCACGGTTTCCGTCGCCACCAATTTAAAGGTAGAGTATTGTTGTAGGAAGGCATCACTACCTCCACCAAGAAGGTTACGCTTTTGTCGGGTTTGTCTGTCTATTTGTTTGTCTGTGTATCACCAAGATAACACAAAAAGTTATGGACGGATGCTATCGAAATTTACAGGGATTGTTATATATTTTAAGAGAGCAGATAATTAACTTCTGGTAAAGATCTGATGTTCTACCGTGTATTTGTTTGTCCGTCTCTTTTTATTTGTAGCATGACTCAAACAATTATGGACAGATTTTTATGAAATTTTCAGGAATTATTGGGGTCTATTCTAGAAGAAAAGGAGAAAACTGTTGCGTTGATCTTTTTGTCCGTTTGTTTGTTTGTCTCTATGTCTGTTTTAACGTTGATCAGTTAGATAATGAAAAAAAGTGAAGAACGAATTTTTACGAAATTGTTAGAAATTGCTACAAATATTACAAGACGCAAATGACTGATTTTGGTGGTAATTGTTCGTCCGTTTGTTTGTTTGAGTAATGTTTGTCAGTAACATTACTCAAAATGTTAGAAACAGTTCCTCATGAAATTTCCGTAAATTATTGCCGATGTTAAAAGACACAAGTGACAGAATTTTAGCAATGATCGGTTAGTTTGACTAATGTCTGTCAGACAATGACCCAAAAAGTTAAAAACGGATATTTAAGAAAATTACAAGAACTGTTATTACTGTCAAGAGGTACAAATAACCAAATTTTGGAGATGATAAGAGGAAGTCCTAGTTTCAGGACTAATTAGAATTTTTTTTTAACAATGTCTTGCTTGGAGGAGGTATGCGCTCTCCGGGTGCCGTAGGTAGCTAATAATAAAATTGTTGTTGATCCTATCATAGCTCGAGAAGGAGTGAAAATCAGTTCCACTAGTTATTTCCTGCTTTCGAGGGAAGCCTTTTTCCCATAGCTTGATAAGGAAATTTCATCTCTTCGCAAAAAGCTTGTTTTCATGCAAAATAATGCCCCTGCTCATTCTACAAGAGCCACACAGGAATATCTGGCATTTTTGAGACTTAATGACGATAGGTTTATGGTGTGGATGACAATTTCTCCAGAGCTGAATCCTATCGAAAAATTTTTGACCAGGTTCAAAATCAAAATCTACCCTGATGACAAAAAATTCAACTCAAAACAGGAATTGTAGCTTGCCATTCAAGTTGTTTCGAGATCTGTGAATGCTGTAGCAAAAAAAGAATGATTTTGTTAAATGGTGGGGTATGTTCCCGTCATCCGATGTAGCAGCCGTTACATTTAAAAGCTAGAGCACTCTGAGAGCGCATACCTCCGGTAAGTAAGGCAACGGTAACGAAAAAGTCAAATTCACTCTGAAACCATGATTTCTTTCGTATCAACTCCAAAATCTAATGATTTGTGCCTTTTAATAGAATTAACAGCTTCTGCATTTTTTTGAATATCCTTTTATAACTGCTTGAGTTATGCTGTTAACAACATTATGACAAACATAAGTTAAACAAACAAATGAAGCAGCCGATCTTCACCAAAATTTAGTCTTTTATATATTTTAACATAACTAACAACTCCTGCAAATTTCATAAAGATGTATTAAAAACTTTTTGAGTTATTGCGTAACAAACACTATGACAAACAGGACTCAGACAT
Organism: Parhyale hawaiensis; assembly: GCA_001587735.2. Lineage (NCBI taxonomy): Eukaryota > Metazoa > Arthropoda > Malacostraca > Amphipoda > Hyalidae > Parhyale > Parhyale hawaiensis. Next base: position 1,747,544 of record LQNS02278166.1, on the reverse strand, counting down.
AGAAATGAATCAGCCGATCTGCACCAAAATTTAACTATTTTTGCCTTCTAACATTATTAACAATTCCTGTAAGTTTCATAAAGATTTACCGAAAACTTTTTGAGTTATTGCGCTAACAAACATAAATCAACCATAGCAACAAACATACGAACGAACAAACAGATCGTCACAAAAATTTGGTCATTTGCTCTTTGTGATTTACCTAACAATTCATGTAAATTTCATAAAAATCCATCCATAACTTTTTGAGTTGGGATTGAGAAAAATGAGGCAGACAAACACACAAACGGATAGAAGGCTCTTTACCAAAAGTTAATCATCTGTTCCTCCTAACATACCTAACAATCCCTGTAAATTTCATCAAAATCCAATCCGACCGTAACTTTTTGAGTTACCTTGGTGACAGACAGACAGAAAGCAAGACAGAGCATAAAGCTCGAAGAACAACCTTAATTTCAGCAGTTCTTTCCTATTTCATAGTCAGCATTTGAATAGACTCCATTCGGACGTTGTTAGTACGGAATCAGTCAACGCGTTTAAAAATCGTCCTGACATACATTGGGAGAGACATCCCCCACAGCTAGCAATTACTCCTCCAGAAGTAGCAGACTCTTAACGGCCGAGGCTTCCGAGGCTTCCTTAATCCAACTTTTTCTCTCTTCCGCTCCATCTACACAGTCTGACATCTTTAACTCCATATTTCAGTAGTATTGATCGTGCTTGCGTGCATTCATGGTCGTCTCCTTAGCTGAGATTCTTCTCTCACCTCTTATTTTCTTTTCACTTTTCCCCAGTCCTTTATATTCTACTAACATAATGGCAATAGCTCATAGAGGGCCGGGGCGTAAATTCCGGTGTCTCCTTGAGAATGGGCCTGTGGGTTCGTCTACTGCCGCCTATCTAATCTAATCTAAATACACATATATGATATGCACTGATATCCCAACAAGGCCACCAGGTGGGTACGATACTTAGACAGCTGTCATTCAGCATGGCTGGAAGTGGGATCCGACCTGCAACACTTCGAAATAATAAGAGAAGTGGGCAATGTCGGCGTGCCACTTCTGCTCAACTACAAAAGTAAAAATGGCTGCGGAGGCAGACCTTCTGCATTTTTCTTGGATTTAGATTGCAAAAGGCCGCTTTCGTCCATTTCCAAAAATGCGAATATTTACTGCCGATTCTCCCACATTTTGTATAGGTATATAAACTAGCATAATTTAACTCTGAGTAACTTCACCTGTGTACGATCAATTAGATGTTGCCTCGACACGACAACGATCTAATGATTAATCACACATTGATGCTTTTGTGGCAATATTAAGGGCATGTTCGATTCGGTAAAAAGTAAAGGTAAAGTGAACTTTTACTGTACCGTTCACTGGGAAACCCACACGCACTGGTTCGTGCTGCAGATGTAGACAGGTCATCAAGAACTTTGGCGCCAATTTGACGGAAGGTTCAACGACCCGGGCCACCCAACCCCCTCATGTCTCAGGAAGACAAGTACCCCCACGGCCGCTCTGGACACACACCACTGCCGAGTCAGCACAGCTAGATCAGCAAAGAGCTCGCATCCCTGGGTTGGCCTCGAACCTGTGATGTAAGGAGTGTGAGCTCAATACGTTAGCGCGCTGCTACCATGGATATGACTATAACTAACAGGCTCATCGCAATCGTGTTACTCCTAGCACTTGCAACACACTTCAAAGTGGCAAAAGCAAAGCTTCTGTCAGAAGTATCGGACAAAACAAGCCTCGGAAGCTTAATTTCGGCACCCAATCGGAGGTAACCTAGTACTAGTGCAGACCGCCCGATACTTGACAGCCCAATCAAACTGCTAAGTCTGTTCTTCGGCTGATAGCTGAGCTGCAAGAAAACCTTTTCCAATCAACATAGGAACCTCAGACAAGGAGTAATTATTTAAATTGCTCGTGGTAATGCAAGGAATGTATTTATCAGCATAAAACACAAATTTTCCACTACACGTCAGAAGTAATCGAAGTCTAAGCCACTAAAATGACCTAAAGTACATCAAAATTAATTAATTAATTTACCTCTTACCCATGGCCTCCTCTGATCAATCGTGAATGTGTGTTTCCTGCTACCAAGTGCGTTGCTTGCGTCGCACTGAACAGTTTGTTTCGGGCTGACATTGCCTTGTTAATTACAAAAACAAAAATATACATTGAAGTTTCATCAATTTACCACAGGATATGTCAGATTGGTGCAGCAGGAATTTTTCAGACCAAATTATTATTTTTAAAATTCTTCTTGTAGATATAAAGTAAGTAACTGTGTTTAATTTGTATCATTTTCTTTGAGGTTATCTAACGTTTGCCATAATTTAGAAAAACTTCACCCCAATGTTTGTCCCACCTAACGGTCACGTAAGAGAAGTCGACGAATTCCGTGCAGGTTTTGATGCAAGTGCGGTAGAAAAATATATTCAGAACATTTATGAGGTTAAATTGATGTAGTGAATGATAGAAGTTACAGGAGGAGTGGTGACTGATTTAATTTTGACAGAAAAGAAAAAAATATAAAAAGCCTCATTCCGCATTATTGAAATGTTTTGCTTAAAAGAATCCTACTATTATCACTAAGGAACTTACAGAACACCTAAATGAGCCCATTTCACCCTGGTACGCCAACCAAAATGTATTTTTTGGCTTATTTATATATATTTTAATCCGTCATTGCTTTCGCACCAACCTAATGTTTGATTTTATCGCCAAGAGCCACACAGTCAATGGTTATTTTTAGATATTTTCTCTTCAACATAGAAAATTTTGTAAATGTTTTCCACCCCAATATGAAATTAACAGTCATGTTCAGTTGGCAACTCTATATTGAGGACTCTTGTTTAGCATATCAGTGAGTGAGATTCCGAACAGAAATCAATTGCAGTTACTCAATCACATGTCGAGGTTTGCTTTACTACACTGACGTGCTCACTCCGTAACTCACGAGCTTGAACTGCTTCTGTGAAAATTCTAAATCATTCGGAAAGAATAGTTGCACCTCTATGTGCACCGCTAGCCTGTACGCCATCAGCACTGTTTTCCTGCCGCCGGCAACCAATTATGTGGAAAACATTCCTCTTGAACACATTCTACCTCAGCGCTCTGTTGCTGCCGCCATCCAAAGAAACAAAAATGCTATGCAAATGTTTTCTACAAATACACTTCATTCCTGTCGCCGACAATCAATTATACGAAAACCAAAAGAGACGCTGTGTGAACGTCTTGACCTCCCAGCCCAGTTCGCGACCCAGCAAGTCCCTCAGTCATGGACTTGCATGGGGCAAATAAAAGATGGCGGGGGTAGACCAAAATTCTTGGAAACCCTGTCCAGTATGCGTAGGCAACAGCAAAATGTGGTCCTGAGCGGAAAGAAATGCCGGGAAGGGGACTGCTTGCTCCAGACAGACGGTTCCCTGAAAGAGATCCGAACGGACTCACACAAAGACACAGTGAAAACTATACATCCTTGTGATATTCCATGAGCTATAAAGAAACCCACATGAATGTGTTCAACCAAAACGCTTCATTCCTGCCAGCAACCAAAAAATACAAGGCTAAAATCCCGCATAAACGCAAGCCCGAGCGGCAGCATTTGCTGCTCTGCCAGATCTCCAAATGCAACCCTAACGCTGGATTACACGCTACGTTTCATCTTCTTATCACACGAGTCGCATCTCTGCATAATCAAGCAGCGATGTGAACTTGGGGTCTGCAAGCAGCCATGTAATGCTCTGCTCGTAGCAAACTGGCGATTCTTTATACTTCATGTATACTGACTTTGGAGTTATACTGTAGTAAGTTTTTACGGAAAGGTTAAATAAATAGTAATATAACTTGAGTACAGCAAGGATCCCGTTGCTCGGACAAGTCGTAATTTGATCGAAAACTTTAAGAATTCTAAAAAATTGGGATTCATTGTGCTCGAATGAAATTCCGATATACAAGTTATAGAAGAATAACAGACGATATCGATTTGAGTGTTTACCTGCAGCACAGTTGGTTGTCTCTCATGCATTTCATTATTACCGCCGCCAAATAGGGTATGTTTTCATCGTGTTTGTCTGTCTGTCACCAAGATAACTCAAAAAGTTCTGAACCGATTTAGACGATATTTACAGGGATTGTGTGTAAGGTATATTAGGAGGAACAGATGATTGGTGAAGATCCACCCATCCGTTAGTTTGTTTGTCTGTCTGCCTCATTTTTCTGAATGTCATAGCTCAAAAAGTTATAGATGGATTTTTTGAAATTAACATGAGTTGTTAGGTATATAACAAAGAGTAAATGACCAAATTTTGGTAATGATCCGTTTGTTCATTCGTTCGTTTGTCACTGTTCTTAACTTTAGCACAATAACTTAAAAAAACTAGAGCACTCTGAGAGCGCATACCTCCGCCAAGTGAGCCAATGGCGCAAAAATTCAAATTGGCTCTGAAACCATAATTTTCTTTGCATACACTCCAAAATCTAATCATTTGTGCCTTTTTATATTAATAACAGCTTGTTCAATTTTTTTGAAGATCGGTTCATAACTTTTCGAGTTATACTGTTGACAAACGTTATGACAAATATGAGTCAAACATACAAACGAACCAACCGATCTGCACCAAAATTTGATCATCTATGTCTTTTACCATTACTAACATCTCCTATAAATTTCATAAAGATTCATTCATTATTTTTTGAGTTATTGTGCTAACAAGCATAAAATTAAAAACAGTGACAAACGAACGAACGGACCATTACTAAAATTTGGTAATCTACTCTTTGTTATATACCTAACAATTCATGTTAATTTCATCAAAATCCATTCATAACTTTTTGAGTTATGGCATCTAGAAATTACTGCGTCTGTTTGTTTGTTTGCCTACTTGTATAGAAGTGGTTTTCAATTAGTAGATAAGGAGGATTGTATGGATTGTTAGGGACATTTAAAGTAGGTTTAGCCAAGTATTGAAAAACTCAATAGGACCACTCAGACAGACAGACAAACGCGACGAAAACATAACCTTCTTGGCGGAGGTAATAATGAATGGATCTTTATGAAATTTATAAGATTTGTTAGTAATGTTAAAGGACATAAATGATAAAAGTTTGGTGCAGACCGGTTTGTTTGACTCATATCTGTCATATCGTTTGTTAGCAGTATAACTCAAAAAGTAATGAACGGATCTTCAAGAAAATTGTACAAGCTGTTATTCCTAATTACTATCAAAAGACACAAATGATTAAATTTTGGAGTTTATACAAAGAAAATTATGGTTTCAGAGCCAATTTGAATTTTTTGTTACCGTTGCCTCGCTTGGCTGAGGTATAAGCTCTCAGAGTGCTCAAGTTAATGTTTGAAATTCCATTAATTAGGCACACGCAGTAAATATTGAGGATGGCACTCAAAAACTGGCATCTCGCGTTCATTAACAATGACTCGATATCCCGATTACGGATGTTATTGTACGAAGTCAAAAAATACTACAGCAACAATTATTGAGTGGCACCGCTGTCTAAAAGATTTGTGTGAATTGTGTATTCGCCCAGAAATTCAGCGTCAGTCATGAAGACAGCAAAAGTAAGTTGTAAGAACTTATCACTTTCTTGAGATTTGACTCTAGTCATCACCCAAGTTGTGCTGCACGTTTTAACGCACGAGGTCCCGTTTTTCGGCGAATTTTTGTTTGTTGCACTGAAAATAATGTGCGTGCCGATAAATTTTCATGCTGAAGAACGGGCTTAAAACATATTGTATCCCATAATAGTTAGTACCTTGACTTTTGATGATTTTACCAATGATTTTACTACGAATTTGTGTTACAAAACTTTCCAACTTTCTAAAACCGTTGTTGTTGGTCTTGATCTTGAAAATAATTTTACGAACATTTTGACAGTGAATTTAATTAAAATCATTGCGAAATGCAGCGAACGTATTTCTGTGCAGTCATAATTGGTAATCATATACTTGAATGCTGGCAAAAAGCAAAATGGATAAATACCCGTGGAGCTGGGAATGACCCACCTAGAATGGTGGGTGGGTACGAATTCAGGATGTCTCTCCTTGAAATTCTAGTTAAGAACTTGGAATAACTTGGCGCCTCATTCGTGCTCAAAGACTAGAGTTAAAGCTGTTTTGTATATTTATACGCTCTTGTAGCTCCTCGTTAGTTTTAGCACTTAATGAAAATTTTTCGTAAAGGCTGTTATCGGCCTTTTGAGTCTAGACAATAGATTTTCGACCGATTTGACCCGAAAACTCAAAGTACAAACTATGATAATTTGAATTCAGGTAAAGTAATTCATTTTGGAAAGCTACTGACAAGCCAAAGCTTCTAAGCTTCATATGACGGTAATTCCTTGGCGTGAATGAGAATCGGAACGTAGATTGTTTTCATGGTAATAAGCAAAATTTGCATAGTAAGTGACATCGTAAGTCAAAATCAGACTTACTACTACGGAGTTATACAAGTCAAATCGAAAAAAAAAATAATACCTTAAAACATAGTTGAAGTTTGTACGGCGTTTTCGCTATATTTCTGATTTGCATCCCATTCCTGAATAAATTTCACAATTCTTTTAGGCAAAGCCCTAGAAAAATTAACACACAGCAATTTTAGATATGGGCGCCCACGATTTAAAGGGAGAGATGTCACATCGCAACCAAAATAAGATATGACCCAATGTATTCTGTACTATGAAGGTTTTATTATTAATTAAGGGGAGAGGCAGATTCTTGCGGAGAACCTATCGTGTTACAACAACAATTAAAACAGGGTCACAATTACAGTACGTTGATGATACAGTGGAGTGAAAATTAGTTCGGATAGTATCAAATTTTGTAACTTTTTCCTAATAAGTGCAACTTTTTAGCTATACTGTAAATATTTCTTTTTCAGATATGAGTGTTCTCGTGGTATCTGGCAACTGCCCTGGTTGTGTCTGGTAATTATTCTGGTGGTATTATAATAGTAAAAATATATTGTAACGCATTCTAGCAAACCCGGATTACACGGCAGTGCTACTCCAGGACTTGTGCAGAAAAGTTTTTGCTGTGAACGTCTTCAGTCTCACTTGGTTTTGACTGGGTATTCACCTTCCGGACATGATGGATATCACTGTCGAGAGAGAAAAGTTGTCTGAGTATCAGACAGATTTAGGAAAAAATGAAGGTGGCTAAGTCAATCATTGGCGATATCCTGAAAAGAAATGAAGAAACTTTAAAGCCTCAACACTGCGACGAGGAATATGAGGAAGAAAACGCAAGACAATACATCACGATGACAAGATTATCATCGTAAAAAGTGTAAAACATCGTAAGAAAGCAAGTGCAGACCTTCGGAGAGATCTGTCTTCAGCATGCGTAAATGTTTCTTCTTCAACTGTCCTACGAAGGCTCCTTGAGGTTGGCAGAGGTGACAGAAAGTTAGCAAAGAAGCAGTTATTGACATCTATTATGAAGAAAAAAAATCTTCGCTGGCACGTAAGCATGCAAGATGGACGGCAGACGGCTGGAGAAAAGTAATCTTTTCAGGTGAAACGTACCTTGAAGTTTATGGTTACACGGCACAAGTCGTTAGATAAAGCAAAGGTGAACCACTTCGGTCAGGACACTTTCAACAAGCGTCCAAAAATCCACCTAAGACGATGTTTTTGGGTAGTGTTTGTGCTAAAGGTACAGGGCGATTTATTAATGCTGATGGCTTGATGAACAGTGATAAATACAAGACAATTTTGTAGAATGAATTAGTTTAGATGATGAAAACGGACTTTCCTGATGGAGATGGCATTTTTCAGCACGATATCGTTCCATGCCATACTCCTCTCAAATCCTCACATTCTTTGAAGAAAGTCCACTAACAGTTTTAGACTAGCCTGGAAATTGTCCTGACATAAATCCACTAGAAAAATCTTATGGCTACAATCAACCGTAGGCTCCAAATAGAAGACTGTTCGACCGTGCAAAAGCTGATTAGTGTTGTTATTAAAGTCTGGTACCATGATGAAGAACAAGCAGAAATTTGCTCAACTTTGGTCGAATATATGCCAAATCGAGGGCAAATGCTTGTAAAAGAGAGGAGTCATACCTTCTATTAAATATATATATATATATATGAACTTGCATACTATTCACAAATTTTTATAATTATCTTCATCACTGTCTGAAATAATTTGCTCAGCACTGCACATCATTTTCGAGAAGTAATTAAAGGCAGTTCTCGTTACAGGTCCTATACTTGTTTTGTGCACGTCTGCAGCCATGTTCAAATTTTCAGTGCTTAAAGTTCGTTGTAGGTGCCCGTGTATTCCTTTCGTGAACACTATCTCATAACGCTATAGTTACATTACCAAAGGCAAGGCATAGTATGTACAATTATTGTACATGCTGTGCACTTAACTGAAAGTAATTCTTATTTATTTAACTATTTATTTTCATTTTGGATTTATTTACAGCAATAACTTGAAGGTTTATTATATCGATATATACAATGTATAGGAATTAAATATTGTCAGCTTTTGAGCCACAAGTATACCATTAATTTAAAGTAAAATTTCTTGCCTTCTTAACTATTTGAAGATCATTAGCAAATTTGGTAGCAATTTCCTCAAACCGTACGGTTTACTCTCTGTATGTAGCGAACAAACTAAGATAATTTATACACAAGGCATTTTTTTTATTTATTAATTCCATCGCATCCTGTTCCTAAAATATGTTCTCATTATAATAAAAGGATCAATGGCATTATTTAAGACTACCTGTAGTTTATGTTATCCTTTCCCTCAGTCCATTCAAAGTTATTAAAATTTACTGATTTCTGCTCTCGCAAAGAAAATTATTAATTTATTATGGCTCAGCCACGTCAGTAAATTTGCTGGAGTAATCAGTCGTTTCACGAATTTTCTTGAGCATTTTCCAGTTCACTTGTACGGTGCTAAGTTACTTAACTGGGTATTGCAGTCAAATCAAAATACATAAAGAGTGACAATACAAAGTGCAATGCAGTTGCATATCTTTAAATTAGTATAATTGTAGTCATTTTATGAGGTGTTGCCGTCATCATATTATCGTCACATTACCGATAGTTGATCGTAATTTTGAAAATGTTTAAAGTAGTTTCGCCTAGCATTTTATTATTATGGAACTCTTAAAATAGAAATAATATTTCCGTTCCGAGAAGAGTGGCCGTTGAGGAAGGAGAAGGTCTACAGTTTATCTGTTTTTTCTACGTTTGTAGACCGGTTTCGTTGGCTAACACAATAGAAAATCGTGCAATCGTAGTGTATCACAAACACACACTGCCAATTAAGTTTACAACACCATTTACTAACTACTAAAATGGCGTAGAAAAAAGGTTGTTGTCACAGTTCTCGACAGATGATGCCATATACTGTTACGTTTCCTGTTTTGTACCGTTTCGGGAAGTCTCTGTTTCAAGAAGTGCCACTGTTTCTAGTTTCTCTGTTTGAGGAGTTCTATTGTGCAATGACGTAACTTAAGCAAAAAGTTTACACTACATGTTGAATAAGATGAAATGATAAAATGAATATTCTGTATTTTTTCTAGAATCTTGACTTAAAATATTGCCAAGGTTGAAGTCTGGTAACTATTGCTAGAAATGCATGGCTTGCCGCCTCTAAATCACGGGACCATGCCAGAAATTTTCGAGTTATTTTTAGGGATGTTTCAATATAAAGTTTAGGTAAAGGTTATAATGGTTCAACCTGAGGTTTGATTACATTTCATTTCATGTGGTGTGAGCGACATATAAATAGGTTCCGTAATGTTAGCAGTTGATGCAGGCTGCGCAAAATCCAACAAAACTGGACAGGCATGACATGGAGCCGCATACATTACATTACTTGGAATAATTACAAACAGCACCTACGTGTAATAAAGCTTCCAATCCATTCAAGTCCTTAGAACATTCATATCCTTTAACCTTGAGTCTCCCCGAAGGCATTTACATAAATGATGAGCTTTATCCAAGGATCATTGCTCTCTCGCTATCAATAATGTATTTCTATTGTCCAAAGCATATTAATAAGCCTAGCACTCGCCCACACATGTATTGATCAGAGCTGGAATTTGTCACGACTCGACTACTGCCATTAAGTAATCTTAAAGCTCAGCGGGTAGATGTACACAAGTACATTGATATGGCATGTGATTTGTTTCCCTTGCTACTAATTTCTCATTGGTCGTGTGACGAACTTAATGACCTTCTGGAGTTCTTACATCCTACCAAAGAAGTGGCACTAAGCGGTAACATGGTAGCCTGCTTTATGAATGGAAGCATTTTTACGAAGAGAGTATTCGTGTGTCTGTAGCAAAACTCTTGTTTATCAAATTATCCAATTCCAAAAAATATTCATATAATAACATTGAACGTAGGCATTGTTCCTCCTGTCCAGTCCTCCTCCTGTCCAAAAGACGATCCTCAACTTATGGGCTTCAGTCACATTTGCCTCTCGTCCCACTCTAAGACGATCTTCCCCTTATACCTGCTGGAATTACTCCTTATCCAAATCTATAGTTGGGCCATCTTTCTATGAGATCTGAGCAGCTGCTCTGAGAATGCCTTTGCACGGCCTATTAAGGAGCCTATTGAAGATGGCATCCCAAACCCTCGGCGAATTACCTGGCGCTTTGCTTCTATGGCAGCAGGAATCGTCTGATGATTCCATGAAGGCATGTAATCGTAGCTCTTTGTCTCTGCCGTGGGTAAAGTTTAGGGCGATTCTTGTAAAAATGCAGTATATAACTTGGATCTGGCACGCAGAAACGGGAGAATTCAGCACGTTCGATGAAAATAAGAAATACTTGCATTAAGAATCTTAGAAACTGGGAACACACATTCAAATTAAACTTTGTGGGCGAACACTTAAAATAAGAATAAAATAGTCATTCAGGTTAGAATGGTGGAAAGTTGAAGGGGCACGACGAATCAAAATCTTGTCAGTGAATAGTTTTTGTGGCTGTTTAAAATAGTTAAAGGTACGATTGTCAGATGCCAGGGTGTGTCCCACAACTAATACCTGGAATCTTCCAGTCAGTATGAGAATTACGAGTAGTTTTATGCCCTAATGCAAGAAGCTTGGAGGTGTTATTTTGAGCAAATAGCTGGTTACCGATTTTTTTTGTATCTATGCAAGCTATGTAGGTAAGAATAAAAAATCATAGAGATACACTTTAGAAAAGATGGCACTGGTGAACTGTAAGTAGATGGACCTTCACTAAAAAAAAAAAAACAAAGGACCAAGGTCACTGCTATAAAATTAATCATAGTCTAATTACAGGAATTCAAAAAACAAAAAGAACTAATAAAAATAAACGCATATAATAAAAGTATACGTTTCAGGAATCAATCCCATCCTATACAATCTGGAAACCAAAATAATAATGAATTTTAATAAGTACAGTCTACACTTTATAAACGCACATGGGACAAATAACAAAAGGTAATAAGGTAAAACGGTAAAAAACGAAAAGAAATTCTGAACTTGAGAGTTTGCGAAAAAAGGGGGTGGGAGCGATTACTATCGTTTAAGGAAGGTTTTTCTGTCAAAATATACAGGGACTCCAGTATTCTCAGACCGGAAGGGTCAGAGGTGAAACCTAAAATAGTAAAATTAATTATTTGTACTCTGCTATTACACTGTTTACTGTGTGAGCGGACTGATGAAAATTGCGAGACAGCGAGCATGCTACCGGTTCGACAGCTCTTGCGCATATGTTCGAATGCTCTCGTGCGAATCAAACGAAAAGTGCTACCAATGTAGCTCGATGCACAACTGAACTTATAAACGAGAGATCTTCGCATATCAGCAGGAAGTTTGCCTTTATGGTGGAAAACTGAACCGATGGAAAAATTATTGGTTAAAATGATCTTGAAATTTATATTTTTATAATATACTAGACGACCCGTGACCCGTTGGGTCGTTGTCACGATCGTCTTGTCTGTCTTTCGTGCCCATTTTGCTTTCTTCTCACCAGTTACTCATACTGATCTTTCTTCAGTCTGTTCTTCTTCTTCTTCTTCTTCTTTCCCAACTTGCTGTTCCCATGCGCGTTGATCCTGTTTGGGAACACCGTCGTGCATGGGTTCCATGTGTCTTTAATCACACAAAGTGTCCCTTCATTCTTCCTCTGTGACATCGCCTTTGTTGTGGAAACGGAGACTTAAACTTCTGAATATCATAATAATAGTCACGATCGCCTGTGCTTATTTATTTAGCTGGTCATAAACCACACTCTATTCGGCCGTCCTCTCGTGCCCGTCAAGGAGCTGCCCATACGGCTCACTGTCAATAGATTCTATGCTTGCCCAACGAATATTCAACACGCAGTCAGAAAGCAATTTCGATTTATTTGCTACGTATTCCAGTCATATTTTCCAGAGCAACTTCTAAATTATCGTGCCCGTTCTTGCAACCAAGGGGCAGGTACCACGTGGGTATCACAGATACAATCGAATTAAAGGGCTAATCAATGACAGAGACGATAGGGTAGAGTAGTGAGTAGATCCATCGAATTTCTTCCCTAT
>LQNS02278166.1:1720527-1731364 GCA_001587735.2 Parhyale hawaiensis | reverse complement strand
TATCTAAAAGTGAAGAAGATGTGTCAAACAAGATCACAAGCAAGACACAAGCAAGACACAAGCAAGACACAAGCAAGTAAACAAGCAAGACCGGTTCACAGACTTTTAGTATAATATAGATAGAATAGATAGATAGATGGACAACAGGGAAACAAACTCTTGCTTGAATTTCTCATCCTGAGGGCCAAAGTATGGAAGTGCAAAAAAAACTTTTCTCCTTCACTGGCTGGTGTGTTGCTATCCTGTTATATTTTAGCAAGGAAGTTACGGATGATAGATTGAACTATAAACGTAGAGAGACCGTTTTGTTGGAAATGGGAAATTAGAAATGAAAATTCACTATGTAAATTCTTGCTACTGGAACAGATTTTATACGAGCGGAAAATGAATGTTTTTATACTATTTATCTTAAATAATCGGGGAGAAAAGCTAAAGAAACTGCTGCCTAATCCGGTAAACGTGTTCTTTCTAAAAACTGAAGTTTCAAAATGATGTTTTCCCTTAAAGACCAACACATCCAAAAAAGTACGTTTTCCGTTCTCTTCGTTTTCCAGTGTAAATTTAATGTCGGGATGTTTGGTATTTAGGTAGTCTAGGAACAGTTTCGGATGGGATTCGTCAGCAAAGAGAAGGAACGTAGATGGATGGGGTAGAGATGAGTCTCCCGCTGGCCCCAGCGCTCGGGAATATATTTATGTGTTATCATGAGAACAAATGGCGGTCTGAGTGTCCCCAACAGTTTCGCCCTGTTTTTTACCAACGCTACGTTGATGATACATTTCTTCTCTCTGCTGACGAATCCCATCCGAAACTGTTCCTAGACTATCTTAACACCAAACATCCCGACATTAAATTATCCATGCAAAACGAAGTGAACGGAAAACTTGCTTCTTTGGATGTGTTGGTCTCTAAGGGATACCAGCATTTTAAGACTTCTGTTTTTGGAAAGAACACATTTCCGGATTAGGCAGCAGTTTCTTTGGCTTTTCTCCCCGATTATTTAATTTAATTTAATCATTAATTTTTTGCTAATATAAAATCTGTTCAAGTTACAAGAATTTACATGCTGAATTTTCATTTCTAATTTCTCATTTTCAACAAAACAGTTTCTCTAAGTTTTCAGTTCAATCTATCATCCGTAACTTCCTTGTTAAAATATATCAGGATAGTAGCACACCACCCAGTGAAGGAAAAAAGTTTTATTTTGCACTTCCATACTTTGTCCCTAAGTCCGAGAAACTCAAGCAAGAGTTTGTTACCCTGTGGCCCATATATTATAAAAATATCAATTTTAAGATCATTCTAACCAATAATTTTTCCATCGGTTCAGTTTTCCACTATAAAGACAAACTTCCTGCTGATATGCGAAGACCTCTCGTTTATAAATTCAGTTGTGCACGTTGTGCATCGAGCTACATTGACAGCACTTTTCGTTTGCTTCGCACGAGAGTATTCGAACATAGGGGCAAGAGCTGTCGAACCGGTAGCATTCTCACTGTCCCGCCATTTTCATCAGTCCGCTCACACAGTGAACAGTGCAATAGCAGAGTAAAAATGATTAATTCTTCTATTTTAATTCCATCCCTGACCCTTCCGATTTTAGAATACTGGAGTCCCTGTATATTTTAATAAAACAACCTTCTTTAAACGATAGTAATAGTTCCCGTCCCCTTTTTATCGCAAAATCTTAAGTTCAGCCTTTCTTTTCGTTTTTTTGCCATTTCACTTTATTACTTTTGTTATTTGTCCCATGTGCGTTTATAAAATGTACATTGTACTTATAAAAATTCATTATTATTTTGGTTTCCAGATTTTACTGAGGATAGGATTGATTCCCGAAACGTTTACTTTTAATGCTTGTGTTTATTTTATTATTGTTTTTTACTGAAATCTAGGCTTTTAGCCACCCGTTCCAATGAAGTCGTTTCATAGATGATCCTTGTTTCAAGTTCATAAATTGGAAGTATTATATACTGCAAATAAGCTTAAGCTCAATTCAAATTAGAATCCATAGCAAAGCATCATTCGGCGATACGTATGGTCTGAGAGGCGCTCTGGCTTGGCTTGGCAGGTCTTAGAAATGGACACACTGGATACTGGTGCCCATACTGCCCTTCTTTTCGCTCTGCTGTAACAGGGAGAAACTAATCAATATTTATTTAATGTGCTTAAAGTACTAATAATTGATTTACAAAAAATTGGTGAAATCATGTTAAAAACACCTAAAGTTTAATTTTAAATGACAAGTCAAAGACAAAAATTATCCGGTATTAGGGCGCATTCGATTGGGTGGTCGAAGTCGATTTAAGCCAAACCCACTCGACTTGACTTGTCCGAATCTGCACAGCGGAACTTTGGCTTTGTTACACTGAATCGTGTTAGTACTGACGCGATTGTGTTGAGGTGGATGACTGAAATCTACATTTTACGAAGTAAAATTGAGGTTTTAATACTCTCACAGGTAATCGATTAAAGATCGACGGTCGAAACGATATCAATGGATCGAAAGAAGGGCATCTGTCTGAACTTTGAGCCAAGTTGAATCTCCAAGGTTTAATTCTGTTACCCAATTGAACATCCCCTTAAAGTGAAATGAAGCTGTTTATTACGCCACTGTCGCTTTAAAACTGGATAACTCAAGCACGTCAATGGCCTCATTTTGAACACCCTTATTGTTTCCACTCTATAGTAGAAGTTAAAATACAAACACGGTAAAATAAATAAATACAGTACTTGGAAACAAGCCCCTATAAAAGCTATTTGCTAAATAAGTTAGTAAGCATAATTTTAAGGACGGTACGCATTCGCTCTGTACAAATAATGGCTTCCAAACATCTTCATGGCATTTGTAGATACTGCGTATAATAAAGTTTCACTACTGAATTATCTTTAAATTGTGAGTATACTACCTACAACGACGCTGTACACTGTACGCCAATTGGCTCATGAACTTCACCGTCCATTGTCCTCATGTTTATAGATAAAATGTTTTTTTTTTGTGACTATATCATATGTGTCAAAGTTAGCAATATTTCCGAAGATATGGAAAGCAAATGTTTATTCAACTCATTTCCAAAGTTAGGAAAAGATGAAGAGAAAATGGAAAATGTTAGTATTTCTACTGTACAATTATCGTTGTTCTGAATCTAATACCCCACTTCCAATGAGGCTATTATGGTAAGTAGGATAATTATTGTGCTTCAATAGACATTTCTTTACAGCTTGCAGAACAAAATTGCACGTAAGTTCACATAATTCTTCTGAATACACGCAGCAAAGAAGATGAAGCCGATGTCTAAAATCGTTGTTTTGAAGATAATAAATGAACCTAGTTCGTACTTATACCGTAGCAGTGAAAAACGTCAAAATATGTTGCTGTTATGTACAGTACATCGAGTTTTTCAGCTTCGTACCGAAAACAATGCTAAATAATATCTGAAGTAGTACTTTTCTAAAATAGAAACACAAAAGAGTGGACGTACTTGACCATAGGGTAAGGTAGAGGCAAACTCAACTTCAGGAGTATCTTTACTTTACATCAATACCCACTCATCCAGTGCAAAGAGCAAGAAGCAATGTTCCTCAAGTTTCAACGCAATGTTCAACGCTATTACACAAGCGTTCATGTCCCCTGTTGATGAAGGATTTAAAGCTATACCTCGGTAGATTAACATATATACAGATACAAAATACACTCAGGAATATTAACAACCACGGTTGCTACATATCCAGACCGATCTAGTTTGACAAATTGTATGCAAATTGAAGGGCTCTACGCAATATTCAAAAAGATTAAACAATTCACACTCGTTTTCGAATGGCTGAATTAACGATGCAAAGAGTTCAGTGCAGTACAGCTGACGCACGCGTATTTCAGAGCTTTGTATGGTTGACAGGCTCTCATTAATTCGGAATTATTGATGGACTTGGTCTGCACGCTAATGTGTAGAGACTTTTTAGAGCTAAGTACTGGCAGACGGCTCGTTCTTTGCAAATTTTCTGTATGAGCTGATGGCTGCAACACATTATGGCTCAGCATTGACAAGCCTTCAGTAAATGCTCAATATTAGCAGGTCTTGTTTGCAAGATGATGGCTTGTAGGCATAGCTTTACTTAAGGTCGATGGGATTGGCATAATTTTAGAAAAAAGTTCCTCTTTACACTATTTTTACCTGATATTGGCTGACACATGTTTCAAAGAAAGTGATTCCATAGTTTTTAAAAGAAAACCAAGAAATAACTTTATTGGTAGTATCAGGGCATGCAGACATTGTGAGGACTAGGAATAGATACAATTGGCATTGCCTCTTTTTTAACAGTCTATTTTTGCAAACTTTGTGTCTTATATACCAATTTCTTTGGAGCTCAAATTACAGTACTATTAAGTAAGCATCATTCATTACATGATGGACTTTGCATTGCTAATAGCTAATCGACTTTGTTCGGTCTCAATGAGCAGATTTTCGTTAAAATTCCGCTAGTTTTTTGTAAACTTACCCTACGATGATTAAATTAGAGACTATATTTCAATACTTTTATGATATAATATTGTCTGAAGAATCTGACCGTGCCATGGTCACAGGAAAGCCAGTCCGCAACGACCCCGCGATTTACATAAAAAAATTTTCCTATCTCTACCAAGGCAGTGAAATTTTCGCTATGAAAATTGCTGCTTTGTGTTATTTACTGTGCAGCTGCCGCCAACTAGTGCGTTACGTTCTTATTAGAGTACCCGGCCTTCAGAAATATTGGTCACGATTTAACATAGATGCCTCTACTGTACATATTTTGAAGCTTTTGTCAGCTTTTCTGCTAAGAAGCATGCAGTTCAGGTACAAAAATCATGTACATCGATAGAGGAGCACCGCCAGTTGCATCTCCCAATCACGAGTCTGTTCTTCACCCTATGAAGTTCAAACTAGCGACGAAGCTTAACGTTCTTTTGCTATAAATAATTAAAGTAAAAATTAACACCAATCCGACTACCTCCAGCAACTTCATCGATTGCGAAATATCGAAGAATCCATCCAGGATACAGAACGGCAATACCGTCGCCGGTTAACATATCTTTCGGTGTAGGTATGGTATGGGGAGGTAGTATGACTCATGCGCTGCAGTCTGGTTGGTCTCTTCCTCATTGCTTTAAACAGACTGAGCCTTGTTTAACCAAGTTAAACCAAAACTGCCCCGCATTTTGAATATATCGAACTGTAATTTTGGCTCATAAACTTATGAGTAATCAATTGGAGACCTTATTACACATGCTCACCATTGACAGATACGCTTGTAAATATCTGTAAACTTCCCAATACATTCATGCGATAAATAGATAGGCGCTTCCGCTTGCTTCTTATAAAATATGCATTCAGTATTAGGAAGTAATATTTTGAAAACATGCCTGAGTACTTGAATAAGTAATAAAAAGAAGCCCGTGCACTATACAATCAGTTCTGTGCTTCAATAAGTTAAATGCAAATATTCAATACAGCGACAGCGCACATCAACATTTAAATACAAGACAGTGAAGTGTATCTATTATTATTAATGCATGTTTATCATTACTACTAATATTGATGCATGTTTATTATCAGTCTATCTCGCCATTTCAAAGTATGAACAGAGTTAAATCCATAACATATGCAGGACTAGCCTAGCTCACATTGGAGCTGCGAGAGCATTGAAAAAAAAATTCTTATACAATGTGCCTTTTCATTACAAATAATTAAATACACAATCTGTACCAGACAAAACATATCACGATCGAGCAACCTCTAAACAATGGAGCTGTCCTTTAAATAAATACAGATGGCGCTGTTTCGCCCTTTATATAATAATTATTCTCTCCACGGCCATAGGCAACGAAATTTGTAATAAATTTTATTGTCATAGGAATCTTCATCATTCAAAACTTGCCAGGAATACAAATTACACATTTGTCGTAGGTACCTAGCACTTTAAGACTTGGCAGTAATACAACAAACTGTGGTACGTTGATGTTACAGCAAGAGTAAATTTTGCAGCGCAACCACCACGTCTGAGAGCCAAGCAGGCAATGTCGTAGCAGCTGCATAAGTTCCAGTGCTCCCACTGAGGTTTTTAGAAATTCCCAAGATCCTGCCCCAAAATTTCCCAAGATTAAAGAAAAAATCCCAAGGTCTACTATAATTACAAAATATCGAAGAAATATTATACTGACGTTGTTTTAATCATGAATTTCCTTTTCATCAATGTCCACAAATACAGCGACAGTGCTGTTGACCTCTTTCTCCAACTATCAAGCAGCCCATAAACTACGATTTCTTCATCAGTGTCAAAATAACGCACCACTACTCCCAAAATTTGAGTTACTGGAAATTTCTGCTTCTAACAAATACCATTTAGGAATAACTTTTCCTAAAGTGTAATTTCATTTTGAATAACATGAACAATTTTAGTTTCATTGCTACAGACCTATAGTTGGCGATCTCAATGTCAAGGATGGCTATTTTACACATGATGCCAAAGTAGTTAGCATGAGTAGAACGTATATTATGTTCGGCGAAGATTGAACAATAATCAATTCACTCTTTGCTGCTTGTTCTAAGCGCCCGGGCTATTTTTATCAAGAAACTGAGTGATATCCACAGATGATTGAGCACTTTGAAAGTTTGTTTTATGGTTTACCGATTCTTTGGGATTCAGTAGTGCCGACTGGTTCACATTTTTTGTAAATGTGAATTTGCAGTTTATACAATAACGGTCCCTTTATATTATTTGTCCTGTTCAAGCCAGTCTGCAAATTCACAATCAGTTAGCCACTCAGCTTTAATTGTTTGGCTGTACGACTTTAGTTTTCTTTTTTGGAGGCAATTTTATTATAAAGGGCAAATGAAGATGGATTCAATTCCCTGTTAATTATGTTTATCACCGCGCTGAGTGCCAGGCCGCCAGCACCCAACACGGCGAAACCAATTGAACAACTGGCGCGCAAAGTGTTGCTGTTACCTGCTTATAACCCTACGAAAAAGTAACGCAATAAAACGAGAACTGTACGATGAACGAAGCAAGAACTGCACAGTGGCTTTTCCCCCGAAATTGTTTTTACGTACTAATTATCAAATTTTATACCGAGTATTCTGGATGCTTGAGCGGGTGAGCCAAACGTTGGATGAAGGTAAACAGATCGCGTGAGGTACTCGCATCACACTCCCTTGCCAGATGTAATGCGGTCGTGTGTACTGTCTGCGCTCAGCGTATGTGCCTCTAGCTATACATACTATGCCATAAGCCTTAATTTTCGCTGTGATGAAGCGTTACAGTCCGTAGAGGTTTTAAAGGCTCACGATAAGAAAAAAAAGCATGTATATTTTTTACTATGTAAAAATCCCAAGATTTCGACAAGTTTGGAAGAAAATTCCCAAGATCCCAAGCTCATCGTTGAAATCCCAAGATCTTGGGAAAAATCCCAAGCAGTGGGAGCCCTGTGCATAACCGCTCGGCGCTCTATGATTGGACACGCTACTCGGCCAGTTGTAGGGAAAATTCACTCGCAACGCTCCAGTAGGGTAAGCAGAGAGGGTGCGCTCCTCTCTATTAGAACCTCCTTTGCTGAAACTTGGCTCTCATCCTTTTCAGCCACTTGAAGGACTCCAAACGCCCACTCAAAGTCACATGATAAAGCCATGTGTTTACTCGGCTTGAGCTTACTCCTCCCATTAGAAGCTCCTTGAGCGTAAGACATGGGAAGAATTTATACACAAATGCAGTAATGCATAACTATCAAGCAATATACCAAAGACCTAGTTGAATCATCTGATGATTAGTATATCTGATTTCTGGTTTAGATGTTCATTTGTCAGTAAGATTTCTGTCAAGCATGAAGGAAATAAACTAAAATCAGGCCAGGTTGGAGATTGTGGCCATCGATCCTATCAAGCTCTGTTCAGAACCTTCGGTACAATTGAGACAAGATTGCAAAAATATGGTAAAAGTAAGAGAAGTCATAAATTTGAATACACTTGTTGCTCTGATAACTTTAAAGTCCAAGCCATGAAAGTATCTGCAGTTTATCTCAGCACTGCCGTGCATCAATATTTTCCCCCTTTTCCCAAATAAAAATTTTAGTTGCTCTGAGTTCACTATTTGCAATTGAATAGTCTATCAACGAAGTGAAAAGTAAGAAGTTCTTCAAACTTCAATCGAACTACGGTGATGAATGAACGAATGAACAACACGAAGTTACGTAGCAGCAAATACTGTTCTCCAGGTAAAATTTTTTTCACTTTGATGGTGCAGCTTTTCGCTGATACAGAAAATGTCTACTAAATAAATTAGATAAAACAATGCACTTTACTAGGTACGCATAGGGACATGCTGCAGTATACAAAGTATAGCTTATAACTAGAGTTACGTAATATATATACAAAGATCGGGTATCATTATCTTTACAAACGGCACTACACTGCATACAGACCATTGTTTGGACCCTGTCTGGTAACAGTATGCACTGCCATCGAGTGTACATGTTAGACAGGACCGTTACGCATCACCTTGAGTAAGGCGTTAGCAGATTCTTATATAGGCTATCCTCATCTGGAGACGGAGAGCACATTTTCGTCCTAACTGTCACACACTCAGTATACTTTTGAACTAATATCATACATGTAAAGTAGCAAAGTAATTGCATTACGTGCCAGGGATTACCAGCTCCTTTTCGTAAAAGTTATGGTTGACATCCTGTTAAGAAAGTTAATTTTGCTATAATATGTCAGGAAAGACGAAGGATCGTGCTTCACAGCAGAGCTGAAGCCGAGGGCGCTCATCCCACATGAATATTTAAATTGGCACGCAGTTGTACTACATCCTTCACAGGCGAATTAGATCTATGGAAAGATATTTCCACAAATTCTTCTTCGTCAGTTTTTGTTGGCCACGTACACTGCTGAATAAATTCAAAAGCAAATCCGTATAATATGTAGAGACAGACCTTCAATATTCATTACTATGTGAACTTTTTTCGGCAGGAAGCTGGTCACCGTCCCCTGATAGCCCTGTATCGTTCATAACGTTTCTTTGAGAGCTTATAGCTTATAAACTGATGAAATTTATATAATTATTATTTTCCCTACAAAGTGATTTCCTGTGAACAATTTCAAAAGGCAATGACTATGACAATTGGTTGATTGAACACTTTACTCTTGCACAGCCCTTAACTTAAAATTCATCTTACAGCGCCAAAAGTTTACTTAAAGCATACATTTCGTTAACAGTTCTACATATTCGCGGAAGCAAAAGCGAGTAACTGCCGAGTGCAAGCAGCTCAGCTTGATGCAAATGATGATCAGCACTGCTATTGCTTCGGCAACGCTCCATTGAACTGCACCATTTACGACCTGCACGATCGCATGCATTGTTTACGTTCAATAGCTGAGCGGTGCATTAGAAAATGAAGAAAGTCAATTTACGCGCATGAGTTACCGAACCGACCGTGGGAGTAAAGTAATCTGCTCCCTTCACGGGCAGTAAATGAAAGTCTTCAAAAGGATGCGAATTCAGTTGCTGTACAGATGAAGCAAGGCTTGCAATGCTCTATCTTCAGATGGCAAAATGCACGTGAGACACACACCCAGAGAAAAAGATGCTATGACTCTTGATTTAGCTTTATGCTGATTTTATTTTGAGATGGTCATTATTGCGGTGTCCAGAAAAAAGCCCCGAAGGAAAAAGCTAGGGAGGCAAATCCGCGGGGAAAAACCCACCCAAAAAATAATCGGCAATAAGAAAAAATCCCCCGCCTGTCTTTAGAGGCATATCGATAACAACACAACAACTCAGTTATTTTGAAATATATTATATTCTATGAAACTAAATAAAGTTATATTATACTAAGCCAAATTTTACCTAGCATTTCTATGCGCAGACGTACGCGGGTAGTACAACGCTTAAAATTGGTCATATATAGTCCGACCACTATATCTGTTCGGTCGTGGTCAGAATCTTCTATAGCAGTGCCAATTCTATTGGTATTTCTGAGATTTCTCCATACACAGGTAGTGGACGGGGCTAAGATATGGGCCGAACAAAATCTCAGAAATACCAATAGAATTGAAAACTTTATAGAAGAATTTGACCACGAGTGAACTGCCTTGATAAAATGGTCAGACTATAGGAGAGGTGGAGTTAAGTTAGGTTTGGCTAGGTTAGGACAGATAAGAATAGGTTTGGTAAGCCTAGGCTATATTAGGTTAGGTTAGGAGAGGTTAGATTCGGTTAGATTTGCTTAGTTGGGTACTTACATAAATATTCAAAATAATAGGTCAAATTAGGCGAAAACAAGGATTATGAGACTAAGAGGTTAACCCAGGGGACAGAACCAACCTGTAGTGCATCATGGGAAATGGGCTCGTGACGTCATAAAAACTTAGTACTTTTATCAGTAGCTATTTTGCATTATTACCTCCGCCAAGGAGGTTATGTTTTCGTCGTGTTTGTCTCTCTGTCTGTCTGTCTGTTTGTCTATTTGTCTGTTTGGCTGTTTGTCTGTCACCAAGATAACTCAAAAAGTTATGAACCGATTTCGATGAAATTTACAGGGATTATTAGGTATGTTAGGAGGAACAGATGATTAAATTTTGGTAAAGATATGTCCATCCGTTTGTTTGCTTGTTTGTCTGCCTTATTTTTCTCGGTGCCATAACTCAAAAAGTTGTGGATGGATTTTGATGAAATTAACATGAGTTATTAGATTAGATTAGATTAGATAGGCGGCAGTAGACGAACCAAAAGGCCCATTCCCAAAAAGACACCGGGACTTACACCCCGATCCTCTATGAGCTATTGCCATTATGTTAGTAGAATG
>LQNS02278166.1:1663903-1675622 GCA_001587735.2 Parhyale hawaiensis | reverse complement strand
ACTTCATCTCAATTTTGCGAGTCGCTTTCAAGGCGCCCCAACATCTCAAACATTTGTCGTGATCCCTAAGAATCCTCTACCTCACGGATAGAATTGCAATGGATGGCGACGGCAGGCTTGTGGCTTCTGTGGGATGTGTTGCTGCTCAGCACCTGAGGCCATTACATATGATGAGTCCTGTGACGCCTGACACTCTATGCCAGTACTGCTCTTCTACTTAATTCATGCAAGAAACATAGTGATTGTTATTTATAGGTGTCAGGCGCCATGCACAATAGCTGACTTTCCAGTATTCTGAGAAGCATGTTTATACGGAAATAAAGTACAGGTTATTTTAAAATAGAACTGCTTTTTCTGCCTTTCACGCATTGAATTTATAACGCAAGAGTTTTATGTACTTGTTTCATAAAATCCTGCGGATGTAATATATTTTATGACTAACAGGATGTGGTTACAAAGGTAAGGAAACCAATTAAAGCTCCTTTTCAGCATTCTCAATATAGCAAAATGAGTCACATTCTTTTAACTGCTTAACGATGTTGAGGCAAATAACTATAATTTCTGAAGGATTTTGCAGATAAAAACATCAAGCGAGGCTTTTCTCTCACATAAATAAAACGCAAAAGCGGAAAAAGGATGTACAGAAAAAGCTACTTTTATAATTTATGAATTACCTAATACATTGCTTGTTGTATCGCCAATTGCAGATAGTGGAGATAAAGCTGTTTTGTTCAACAAGAAATTCGTAGTCAGTTGTCATAGCAGGGATGTGAGACAAGCAAAGCAAACGATTTTTTCCAGATTATTCAACAATAATTATGGAGTAGAAATGCAATGAATCAAAGATTAATTTCTGTAGCATGTAAACACGCTCTTAAAAGAATTGCTCTTAAAAATTGCTGATTTTAGAGCAGTCTTTGTTGTTTGAGTTATCAAAACACAGATATTTTATATTTACAAATCAATGATCTAAGCAAAGTTTAGTTTTGTATCTAGAACTTATATAACAGATCCTCAAGTTAATATTAAAATACATTGTAAATTCACATAACCAAATCAAGACCGCAAGTGCCATCATGGTCCGCCACAACAAGCGGGTTTTGGCAGGTTTCCCACTTCGAGAAAGTTGACTTTTCTAATTAGCTCTGACGTCACTCTTGGCTTTGATTTGGTCATATAAGTGTGGACTGTCTCTAATAAAACTCACACAGTCGGCTTCAACCAGAGACCGCATTTTATGTTCCATAATATTATCTTAGTGACTATCACTCCAAACTAATAGCGTAATCTTGTTGAAAGCTCAACGGTAATAGGGCTGTACATTCACGTAGTCCTTGTAGAATTCTGAAACCATTGATTTGTGTGTGAGTGTTTACTTATCTATAATATTGCATTCATACTCCGTGGGACGTTGCGCTCTCAGTATTTGTTTGGTTGGGTTAGGTTCGAGCAGAAAGTAAACAAAGAGTGTGACGAGAGTACTTAATGGGACTAAAATACAACTTAGCCGTGACCGCATATCGCCGAATGACATCACACCGACAAGTAAAAATATTAGAAGGTCGGACCTCAGGCCTTCGTAGGTTGGGTTCTTAATCCTAACCTTACCTAACAATAAAAAAACAGTGATATATTCTTGACTCGAGAGAAACCATACGAGCAGTTATTGTTCAAACTATCTGTACTGGACGACGACCATTTTACCGTCTTTTGTGTATGGGTGCAGCTCAAGTAGCAGGCCAGTCAGGAACGGGAGATTGAATGAATTAAGTCGAAAAATCAGGTGATATGTTTTGTGAGGAACACTGTGAACTGAATATGAAGTGTAGATAAGGCTTCACTTCAAAGAAACTGGCCCAGATCTTATTCGGGTGATGTGAGAGCTTCCACCAGCCTCCACTACAATTTTCTATTGATAATTCTTTATTATTCAGTTAGTAAACGTTCTCTTCAAATTTATTTATGTCCTGAAGGAATGAAATCTGGCAAAGTTAATTAAAGACTCATAGGCTGCTCAGCCTGACCGTTCGTCGATGTTAACCTCATTGATGTCAGTTTGCGATGTTAATTTCTCGTGAGTTCTCCAGTTACGCTTTTTGCTTCCAGGGTTCGAGGGTCGGTGGGTTTGTTGGTACCGCACTGCTCAGGGTAAAATTGGAGAATGAAAGCCGATTTTTAAAATACATCAGACTAATGTTTTCAAAACCAATCGATGACCAGAGTCAGGGGTAATCCAGTAATTTTATAATTTACAAACATAGTATCAGCAAGGATTATAATTTTACAGAAAACTACGACGGATTCTCAACAACTGCAGTGTTTGACAGCGATTACTGAGGCCAATCCGTGAACCGCTCCTGACTCCAACCATCTGTAGTATTCATTTCATCAGCGAACGTCTGTCTGAATATTTATTTCGACAGCTTACTTACTGTGAGGCTAATATTTCTACTAGAGTTTCATTGAAATTGTATCAGCAGGCTAATCGTATTTTGGGAACAAAATGTGAAAGAACCTCAGTAAACAAAGTCACTGTCACAGACCCGTAGCACACCCGGCGTCTTCCCAAATTTACTCTCGGTCCGCCTTTCTTATCAAGCGAAAACTTCAGCGCTCATTGCAAAGCACCTCTAACTGAAGAGGCAGAAACTACGACTGCAGCGCTCGTATTTCCACATCCAGTCGTTCGTTGAGGCTCCATTGAAACGATGCTGATCACGTGCAGGCGCTGCTATGTCAACGTCACCCTGCTACTCTTACCCTAACTTCTCCCAGGTGCACACGGCTGTCCCATCGCTTTTTCTCCCTCTGGACATGCAATTGGACAGCTAACGAGCGACTCAATGTGGCAGTTTGAAAATATGTAACGGTGATTTTTGTACAAGGAGCTGCAATCGCTTCTTCGATGCTGTGGAGATGTAACTGGCTTGCTAACAAGCAACTCCATTTCAAAGTTTGAAAATAAGTTATGGTAATTCTTTTACAAGCAGTTGGCCAAAAAACGAATTGGTTAAGCCCGAGTTTGAAAACTAAATGACAGTAATTTTTTCACATACAACAATCGCTTTTCCCTTCGTGTTCCTAATAGGGTACAATATTAACAGCGCTGTTGCTACGATCGTTAAGCGGAAGATTATCCTGGGCGAAGAGGGCTTAAGAATCAGATCGAAAAACTACTACAGCAGAAATCTTTCATATGTAAATGATAATGTGAGATGAGAGCGAGGCTGCAAATCTTGCGAATTTTTAGCATTTTAAATTTTAGTTTGCTGGAGAATGAATTATTGACCAGAAAATGCCTTTCGACGTACAATGTATTCATTGGTAAATTATCCTGTAAATAAATTTTTGGAAACGATTTGAACTGTAAACTGCTGACGGATGAGTTTCAACATGGTCCTCTTTAGTACCACAGACAGCACAATCGCTGAACTGTGACAGTATATGAGTGGTCCTAAAGTGGGTTTATTAGAAACTGAAAAGATTCAACGAGTCAATCACAGGAGTTAGGCAGAGGACACTACTCACACACCTACACGCACACTGTAATGGGCGTTCGTTAATAAAACTTCTATCTATGATTTGAAATGGAAAATATATCAGTATTTTGTCTCCCAATTAAGAAGGGATCTGTGATTTCAGCTCCATTGAGTTTAGAACGGTCGCTGTAGAACGTGTTAGCCTGCACGTTTCCAGACAGGTGCTTGGGGAGTGAGCGACTGAGTCATTTACCTTTATCAAACACTCATTACAACATGACGGGCCCTTAACCCAACACATATCCTTTGAAAAATTGTAAGCCTACCGATTTTTTTTATTTAGCAATAGAAAAAAATACTCATCAATCTAAATTATACATGAAGTGGTGGCAGTATTCATTGCTATATAATAAATCGGCGGATGGGCTTTATCTATGTAAAGTGATTTTAAAGTATTATAATATTCATATCGTAAGCGACATATGAATGAGGAAGTAAGGAAATTAAAACCTAAAGTTTTTTTTCACGATAGGCCGTCTAGAAAAAGAGGGAAGCAATACAGTAGGTGAGAGGTTGGGTCTGAAGGACCAGCCCCTACCTATGCTGATCAAATGTAATCTGGGCGGCTTCCTAGTGCTCGTACGCAAATTGGACTACCCTGCCCTTCCTCTGAGAGCTTTGCCTCCTTTGGGTCAAGTTTCAAACATTCCTCAAGATATTCCTAATATTTTGGGAAAAAATGTAGCATTCTTTGAAGTGCATGAAAAATATGAATTAATATATACATGTTTATATTACCTACAAAATTTAGTAACATATATAACCAAACTCAAACTTTACGTGCTATGTTCTTATGTTGTTGTACACACAATTAATGGTCGTTCCAGAAGTAATGCTTTCTACTTTGAACTCAAAAAGTTGAAGAGCTAAAAAGACGGAATGGGCGTCAATAAAATGAGCAGTCTTTATTGCTCTTAAATTTATATTTCTATGTAGTCACCACCATTTTCAACGTACTTTTGCCAGCGATGAACGAGAGCCTTAATGCTTCTGTTGTATAACTCAGCACCTGCCGAGGCGGTCCATTTTCTTCACGGGTTCGGTTACGGTGTTGTTGTCGGAGAAACGATGCGCTCTTCAGAGTTACGAACCAGTAGAAGTCTATCGGTGTCAGGTCGGGACTATACGGGTGGGTGCGACAGCAACGTCCAGCCGAACTTTCATACACATTCCTTGGTTTCAGACGCGTGTAACTGTGTATGGCCTGGCATAGTCTTGTCGCAAACGGAATGTTTCCCTTTTCTTTGGCCGTACACAGGTAATCCGGGCTTTCAGCTTGGTCATCGTTTCAATGTAACAGCCAGAGTTGACACCCACATCCAACTCTACCCGCATTTCGTTCCGTTATCTGCTGATCGGTGCGGATGAGTTCTTCGAGGATCACTTTTTTTCCGGGTGGTTGTGCATGGGCGTTCGAAGAGCACTTTGTTACCTACTGTTTATCACCACACTGAAATCGACGAACCAATCTCCTAACTGTGCTGACATCAATAGCATCGAGTTCATAATCGTTTACCAGGCGCCCGTGAATGTCGATTGGTTAATTTTTTTTTTCTTTGCATGGAGGAATTCAATGACGTATCTCTCCTACAGACACACGTTATTGCTTTCTTAGAGTGTCTGTAGGGATTGCTTTCTTAGAGTGCCACACCGTCAATATCTGCAACAGAAAATCTAAAGTTTTAGTCATGAGTGCATAAGTTCATCGATCATAACAATGCAATTTTTAATCCCCTCGGATCCCTTCGGGCATAATAAAAAATTAGGAGGCATTACTGTTGGAACGACTCTCGTATTAACGCTTTCATAATTTTCTCCAGAACCCTAAGGAATACTATTCCACTTCCACAGGGGCAGCAAGCATCCCTGGTTGCGATGCCCTGCATCTATTACTGCGACTTCCAAGTTGTCGCCCCAATCGCCTTGCCTCTTCTGACCCCTGAGCATTTACAGTTGGATTCCACGTTGCTATTTGAAGAATTAGCAACTGCTTCGCAAATTTGCCGCCTGCCTTCGGGGAAATTTAGAATTCATTGCGAGTCGGATGTCTTAAATTTGAGATCGAAGCATTTCAGGCAGACTGGAGCTCAGGTAGCTACGAGGTAAAATTGTATATGGAAAGACATTGCTGTTTGAAATATTTCGCAATGTACACATATTTAGACGCTACGGAAACACGAACGGTAATTTAGTTTTCACTTGGGAAAAAAAATCTTAATCGGTCAAATTAAAACCTACGCAACTTGAAAAGTAAGTGAAAATTGTCAAGACTCTAGTCGCAGAAATAATCTATATTTTAACAATAAGTCTATGTAAAACATAAAACAAAAACCGAAATCATGTTGGAAAGACACATCGAGCACCTTGTGCAAGTTGTATGTGTACCAACAGACTGATCTGTGTATGGTAATAAATGTTTTCCGACATAGTTTGCAGCAAATGGGGGAGCGGAGGCTCTAACTACGAAATCTTTAATAAAGGAGCCTGGATAACTGGCCGTAAAATATAAAAAAAAAAAATTACAAAGCTGGACGGTAATGACAGCTTCGGCAATTTTTGTTGAAAATCCGTTAATAAATTTTCGCTTCTGCTGCTAACAAACATTCTGACAAACATTAGTCAAACAGATCACCTGTTCATCACCAAAAATGTGATCGTTTATGTATATCAACATTACTAATAACTTCTGTAAATTTCATAAAGATCTATTGATAACTTTTTGAGTTATTCTTGCCAAAAAGTGTAAAATCAAACACAGAGACAAACAAATGAATAGACAGATCGTCGTGAAAATTTTTTCATTTACTCTTCGCAATATACCTAAAAACTCATGCAAAGTTCATAAAAATCCGTCCATAACTTCCATAACTTTTGGAGTTGTGGCATTAACAAAACTGAGGCAGACCAACAAACAAAGGGACGAACGGAGCTTCACCAAAAGTTAATCATCTGTTGCTCCTAACATACCTAATAATCCCTGTAAATATCTTTGAAATCCGTCTATAATATTTTGAGTCATCTTAATAACAGACAGACAAAGAGACAAACAAACTAGACGAAAGATGGCCTCCTTGGCGGAGGTAATAATAGTTTACAACGCTTGAAAGTCAAGTGCACCTAAACAATATCGCACCATCAGAAGAATTCACCGGAAATACTCAGTTCCAATGCTGTATCCTGGATACCAACCGTAAAACCACCAGAATCAAAGTTTGGCTGCAATAAGAATTGAAAATTCTTCGGCTTCTCCTCAGCGTAAAGTTTCAACTGCTACGAAAAATTGCAGCTAACGAATATAAGCGAAATAGATTGTGCATGGCGGGAGCGAAAACGTCATCCAAATTGAGCGTCTCATCTACCATACTCAAAACATGATTATGGAATATTACTTACCTAGCTACTCTTATTTGCAATAGTGGCTTTAGAAAATGAAGTAGCTTGAGCATATTCCAGCGACTGTGTTTGCTACAGTTATCTGGGACTTCAATTTCCTGCTCCTTCATTTTGTTATTCGGTAAACGAATTATCTTCTATCTAAATTTTTAACATCGTGACGGAGAGACCAACCAATCTAGCAGCGACCCAACCTACAAACTGCATATTAGTATACTAGAGTGCCCACGCCACAGACTACTGAAAACACAGACGTGCAGTTTCTAAGCTCATGTCAGCGCTTCCTGGAGCTTTTGTTATGTCATAGTTAAATCATCACCGTTGTGCCGTGAACAATTTTATTTTACGAGAACAATATTTGGACTGGGTAAAACGAGTCAATATAAACTAACAAGTCACTAATTTGATTTAAAAGCCTTATGGCTTCGGAGTTTTGTAGCCATGCAACGTTAATGAAATTTCGAGCTCCTGGAGCTATGCAGATGAAACTCGTATCTTGCATACTAACTTCTGATGAAAACAACAAAATACGGACTGTGACATCATCATTCAGAAACTACTTTCTTGCTAAAATACTGAAGCACTGCCGGTCTGTGTCTTTCTTAGTCTGAGGCTCACGCTGTCAAAAATGACAGGGAAGAATTTGTGTTGATTCTGCTTCATCGATCATGCTTTCCTTCGTACAACTGCCAACTTTAAACATCATGCTGATGAGGATTCACGGCTTCATAATTACTGAGCAACAACACTCTTATTTTCTTTCTCTGACATGGAAAAAATTGATTACTTTTTAGGCAGTCCAGCAACACTCAAAACAATTTATTCGATTTGGTATCAGACTAAGCATGCGATGTCTTCATTGTTGAAATTTCAACTGTCTCTTATTAATTAGGTACGTTTGCCATCTTCTGCAACCCGGCCTATTTTCTACCTAATAGTTTTCAGTGGAACTTGAGAGGACGACCAGAGCCTCCAACCTGGGCTGATTTCGTCTATCTGTTTTGCTAAAGCGTGACAGAAAATAGATAAACCGATAAATAAACACACAGATAAATATACATCGGTCTTTATTGTATTGTAGAAGAGATTTGATGTATTCAGAAGGTAATACTCGTCCGAATTAGACTCCGTGGCAGCGATAGGAGAAGCTTTAGGTATCTTCATTATTCTAATTTCAACTGTAGCTGATAAAGATACGTTCACCATAAACTGGACCCTATTATTTTCTACCTATTAGCTTTCATTGAAGCTTGACGGGATCACCACAGCCTCCAACCTGGGCTAATTTCTGCCTATCTGTTTTGTTAACGCGTGATAGAAAATGGATAAATAAACAGATATAAATGTATGAAGAAACAAGCAGATGAATACACATCGGTCTAAGTTATATTGTAGATGTAGTTGATAAGACTTCATATCATAATCATGGGTAAAATTATTTATAAAAATCTTTGGAATATCCACCACACATTTAATTTACTTATTTTGGGTCTACTGAAAATTAGTTTCATCTATAAACTTTGTATTTAAATGTTTCATTTAAATGTTGAATTAAAATTAGTTCTTTCAGTACTCTACAAGCAATAAACAGCACCTTTGAATTATGACATTAGATTATCTAATGAAAATTAATTCTTTCACTAGTGTACATATGACCTAAATGCACATATATGCTACTTCGTTTGATTGTCTGTTTAAAATTAGTTCTTTGAATAGTCTACAAAAATACGCTAGATTTTCAAATTAATTTCCTTCAATATAATCATTGGTAACTTAGTTCTTGCAGTAATTTACAGAATGTACCATACACATTTAAATTACCCCATTTCATTGTTTAACCCTTACATGCATAGAGTACCATATACATACGTATCAAATAGTGGTATTCCTATGAGAGTGTTAAGATTAAATCATGCATTTTAGGATAAAGAAACTGATTCCTTAATAAACATATTTCGCACGGGCATGAAAATTGTTTTTGAGCATTACAATAATAAATTTCATGACACAAATTTCAGGTTTTTGTACCGTTTCTTGACTTGAAAGTGAACTTCAAACACGTTACCAGTGCCAACTCTAAACACACGAACGTGGTTGCTTGTGCGTGTTTTATTTCGAAATCAATATAGAAAAAAAGTCATTCAATTTTCCCACCTATATATTTTAAAATAATACTGGATTCTTAACCATTCACTTTACTCAAGCAACCACTACACAAAATGAGGTCTTTGTTTGCGCTCGCTATTTTAATTGTAAAGAACTCACAAATTTAAACAATCGCCATGCCTCCGCAAGCACTATAGAAATACTAGTAGAAGTTTGCGTATGTTTCATTTTAAAATTGCTCGCAAATTAAGGTGAGTGCTTTTATTCAAGCAAAAAATGTTGAAGCGTACGTCTTTCATGCAATTTTCTAAACAGTATTAAATTGAAGTCAATGGCTGAACTACACAATAGTTCATAGTTGCTGGTGTATGTTACATTGCAAAGTATATTATTCCTTAACCAATAAAAGTTGGAATCACCAAATGCATTAAGCCAATGCAGTAGCTACATCTGTTTTCTACGCAACGTCAGCACAAATTGTATAATTAACTCTCTCTCTCTAATATTAATTGCTTCATGCAAGCGAAATGAACGTCCAGGTCAGTTCGCGCTGAGCCACATTGGGGTATTGGCCTAATGCTCGATCCTGCACTTGGAGAAACATAGAGTTTGAGTTTAGCGCAGTCTTCTTTAAATTGCTACTGAGCGTACATTAAGGATAAGTCTGATGCTACTATCTCAACGCATTTCTTTTCAATATTACAACATGAGAAATACCTAGACGGATCAATATGAATTATACTTTAGTTGGTGTCACACGTTTTGTTTGGTGAACAGAACCTGCTGCTTTTGTCTACACAGCTCACAGTGAACTGCTCGAGCAGATGGATCAATGTTACTTACAATGAGTGTTGTACATAGAAGAAGGCTTGAATAGATCAGTCCCTCTCACTCGACTTTTTCTTTTCTTGGCTCCCATCTTAAGCTGTCACACGCTTTTAATTGCATATATCTACAGTGTGTTGGTCTTACAGAGCCCAAGACGTTCGATGTTGATGTTTCGAAGCTGACTCCAGTTTTTCTAATCCTATACAAGAGTTTATTGTGTGCATTTTTCCTTCTTTGCCAATTCTCAATTTTCTCTTAGATATTGCACAGCTCAACATATTTGAATAAGCCTACAATGGCACATAGCGAATCGAAAACATAATTTTCTCCAAACATTTTTCATAAAGAAAGAGATAAGTTATGGAAATAATGTTTTGATATACTGTGTTGCATTTAATAGTCTTTGCATGATTTGGGGTTTGAAATGCATTCCAGCGTGGATGGGATAAAACAAACTTTTGCGATCAAGAGCTATAGATAATAGAATAATACACTTTTCCATAAACCAAAACGATTTCGTTTTTGTCATATTGATATTTCACGTAATAATATTGCGTTCACCAAATAATTACTTCTTTTGATGCAGTCTCACAGCACTTCTAGCATACCGTTGGCCTTGTCATACGCCATCGTGACCCACCGTCGTGACGTGATGTGGAAAACGTCATCAAGATTTCATCCTGAGACTCACTAGGTACCCAAGGTAAGTGAAGGTCAGCCATGTCTTGATATGATAAATACTATATATTTATTAGCGATGTCACTGTGAGAATAGATTCATGACTGAATTAAATTATTGTTACCATACATAAAAGTTCCACTGCACTAAAAAATTAAATTTTCACGAGCTGCTTTTCTTTTCGGTTAATACTGGAAACGAAACTGTGGTTCGGCTGTTGAGAGTTGACTCTTCTCCATCAGCTGAAAAGACTGTATGCTCCAGGTTCTATTTTTTTCCCAACGTGAAATAATGTACTGTGGATATTAATGGATTAATGTATTCTCATGGCCTTCAACGCTGTAGAACGACTGTCGCTGTACCTGACGCAAACTGTTACCGGGCCCACACTATAAGGGTTTCCCAAAAAGAGTTAACCCAATTTCAAATAATTATAAATCACAACTATTGAAGTTACAAAAATTTTGAGAGTTCGATGTTCTTTATCAACCTTTTCTTTATCTATGTTGGAAATTTCATGAAAAAATATCGAAGCGTATTTTTGCAGTAATATTGTTGGTAAAGCCGGTGACACACGGTAAGTGGGGACTGTCATTGTCGGGCTTGCCCCGCCCCCTTGCTCTCTTTTT
The DNA here is from genome assembly GCA_001587735.2 of Parhyale hawaiensis. Taxonomy (NCBI): domain Eukaryota; kingdom Metazoa; phylum Arthropoda; class Malacostraca; order Amphipoda; family Hyalidae; genus Parhyale; species Parhyale hawaiensis. The sequence goes on along the minus strand of LQNS02278166.1, from coordinate 1,664,448 downwards.
GAGCTGCTCTCTTCATTGCCGACTTAAAACTGAAGACTAACGAGCTACCCTTGGTCAAGAAGGAGAGTGTCAGTCAACTATGATCACCGTCTCACACCAGTACGGCACCCTTCATGCGGCCGCTCTCTGTATCGCCGCAACTGCCGAACTGGAAGGATGTACGACCGCCCTGTTCTTTAGTAGCGAACCCTGTTGTAATATGTCGCGTACTCTGTGTCACTAGACTCTGAATCAGTTGTGCACTTCTTTCATGGCAAAATTTAAAATAAATAGTTATATTAACGTCAATTGTTGACTCCTGGCTACTATTATTCTGATGAGATGAGGCCCGTTATTGTTCAACATTTTTATTAATGACATTACTACTCTCGGTATGAATTGTGTATTGTATGCGGACGACGCAGTTTTCTACACCGATAGTAGTAGTTTTCAAGCTGCTATAACTGATATGCAAACTTTTTTAAATGTTTTGTCTGAATGGTTAACTCAAAATAGATTAACTGCTCATGAGAATAAAACCAAATTAATGCTTTTCTCACCCTGTA
>LQNS02278166.1:1587561-1611074 GCA_001587735.2 Parhyale hawaiensis | reverse complement strand
CACTAGATGAGAAAAATTGTAGGAGGCTTATTAGCCTAAGAGTTATATTTATAGGCTTCACTCAGGACATAATCTATAAAATTTTACCTATGAAGTAGGTATAGTTTTATCAAAATCTTTACATCTTCTTGTCAATTGTCCCTCCTATGATAACTGACGTCATCTTCTCGGATGGCGTAGTCAGTAATTTTTCGTCGTCCCCTTGTTGATATTTTTTTTTTTTTTTCATTCGCCCACACGTTGATTCCAGTGCTGTTCAGCCACTGCTATTCTTTGATTCAGTTTTGCTCCAGCTGTTCCAGTATTTTAACGCTTATGAACGCTGGGCCATGTACCTGCCCATTAATCACGGCGAAACAACTGATTTATCAATTTATCAATATCGAGCAAACCGATTTTTTCGGCTGCTAGCAGCGTTGACTTCGCCTGTCTTGTGGCTGTGACTCGACTCATGAAGTGAACTTCGCTGTGGATGAATAGTGCCGACCTTTCTCTACTATGCTGTATGATAAGTGTGCACGCGGATGGATGAGTATTTGCTGTAATTACCTCTCTTTTTTACTAATGTAGTATCTCTAGTACGACCCCATTATAATTTGCTAACTAATGCGTTATGTTGCATGATTTTTCCTTTCTGCGGACCCATGCTGTGCTATGTTTAACTTTATGTCTACTACTAATGCTGTCTGTACTTTCTACAGGCACTAGCAATTTTTTATTTTCTTTCGGTATTTCTACTATATGCGATTCCTGATGGGAGGCATCATCAAGCGAGGTGAATATTGGAAACTTCATGTCAATGTAACTTATAACAAGTTATGTTTTGCTCTACTAATATTACCCATAGAGTTAAACCTGGGTAAACATCTCGTTTTGCCAGTAGCGCAGTGGGCCGTAGGTTAGTTAGGCTAATCGAACCCTGTGTTTATTTATTACAGTACTATTACAGTACTATTTCTTCCACTGCACTGAGGGACAACGGCCTCCCGCTCCCTTCATTGTCTCTCCGTCGCCACAATTTGAGTTTCATGTACCGTGCTACGGACATTTTAGGTAGATAAATATGTGCGAGGAGAAAGCATCAGCCGCTAATCAGCCTTTCTTGCAGCTCTTACAAGAAGCGATTGTAGGTACGTTAGAGACGAAGTTGTTAATAGCAATAGGTAGCAGTAAATTCACTCTTGATCTTTAAATTCATAAGAATAATAATGTAACTAATAAATAAATTATTCCCTTCGCGATTTTTAGACCTAATTTTGTTAACGTAACGATTCATTTCCCCCCCCCCTTATAGGAAAGAAATGAAACTCTGCATTGTACGATAAATGAAGCATCAGAAGTCTTCGCAGTTCGTGGGTGGCGCCCTTGACCAGTCAATTGATCGTCAAGCGTTGGATTCGCCCCCTGGTAACATCTTTCTTTCGGCCATTCTACATCGTCTGTCTAGATTTCGGTCCATCGCTGTGGCTCTGGATGTAAACAGCTTATACCTGGAGACCGCTAAAGCGTTGGGAAGCAAGAGTGTTACCGCATTTTTGTCTTCGTAATTACCTCCGCCAAGGAGGTTATGTTTTCGTCGGATTTGTCTGTCTGTGTCTTTGCTGTCTTTCTGTCACCAATATAACTCAAAAAGTTCTGGGCGGAATTTGATGAAATTTACATGAGTTGTTAGGTATATTACGAAGAGTAAATGACTATCATCTTGAGTAATCTGTTTGTTCGTTCGTTCGTTCGTTCGTTAGTCACCGTTTTTAATTTTATGCTTGTTTGCACAATAACTCAAAAAATTATGAATGGATTTTTATGAAATTTATGGGAGTTGTTAGTAATGTTAAAAGACATGAATGAATAAATTTTGGTGTAGATTGGTTCGTTCGTTTGTATGTTTGACATGTTTGTCATAATGTTTCTTAGCAACATAACTCAAAAAGTTATGAACAGATCCTCACGAAAATTGGACAAGCTGTTAATATCATCGAGGAGCACAAATGATTAGATTTTGGAGTTGATACAGAGAAAATAATGGTTTTAAAGCCAAATTAAATTTTTCGTTACCGTTGTCTTGCTTGGCGGTGGTATGCGCTCTCAGAGTGCTCTAGTTTCTGTATGTTGCTGTACAAGAATACGTCAAAATTGTTTGTCTTTTTATTAACGAATGTGAGGAGCAAGACGTGTAGGTGACCTTTGATTGATAGTCTTTCTCGTTTTTGCTTCTTTTTAAAGTTCAGTTTGACATACTCTGCCATGCACCTCATATCGATTGAACGAATAAGACAATGTTCTAATCCTTTCTATTCATGTTCTTTGCACTTCCTGCTTATCTGGTGGTTTTTAGAAGAAATATCTCGCAAAGCAGAGTCGGAGGCTTTGTTATTCTTCAGCCTGCTTAAGGCTTGGCAATTCTCAACTTTAGATACGGTGCACTCTTCATTAGAGGAAGAACAAGGATAATATCAACGTAACCTTTATGATTATGATATAATGGATTTTCAAAAATTCCACTATATTACATTCCCCCATAACTCAATTCACTAACTGTGCACCGGTGTGGACTTTCAATTTCATTTATTTTTAATCAATGGATTTATATTGCGTTTGCTTGCAAGATTGCTTCTGTGCTCTCATCTCATTTTCACATCTACGCACTTGCTTGACAGCTGTACGACACACATGGTACACTCTATCTTTTTCCTGCCATACATGACCAGTACACGGCCTACCTACGTCACGATAAGTGTTGTAGGCCAGACTGCTGGCTATGTGAAGCTCACGGACATAGTCATTCCATCCCAGAATATTTATCCTTGCTTTCTAGAATGTGTTCAGGGATGACAATTTTTATGTCTGACAATAGCTCGCATAACCCCACTTCAGGCGCTGACAGTGTCCCACAGAAAGTCAGTCAGTCAGTCCTGATATGGACGAGCAAGATTGCTATCACAGAACGCCATTGACGACATTCACTATTGTCATATTTTTGTTGTATCTGTACGAGAATTTTGTTTATACTAACTTGCAGTTGAGAGGCGGCGGCTCAGAGGCGAACACTCTAATTCTACCGTTCGAAACACTGTGCAATAAATTCATAAAAAGAGATAAGTGCGCAGTTAAGTTCACTCCGTCCTCACAATTAATAATGGATAAATGTGTTTGAAGGAAGCGAAGAGACATCTGTGAACGTGACATTATACTCTAGGAACATGTAGTTCAGTCTGCTATACATAGTTGTGCCGGACCTTGCCTTAAAGTCTCCTATAATACAGAGTTACAAGGCTGTTGTGCTAACCAGAACACCTTCAAGTATTCCAAAATACCGCATTTGATGATCGACGCCATGAGATGAGTCAATAAGATACACATTCAAAAATATTATTATATCTCTCACTGGGTGATGAGTGGGGCCTATTATACTTTTATCGTGTTCATAACCTTAGGGTATTGCGCAATTCTGTTTGACTATACAAAAGAAAGACCGCCGTTAGGTCTGATAACATGGAATTGCTGCGAGCTATCTCAGCCAGTCATTGCAAAAAATAAGTATGGTTTAATGAACAAAGGAAATCGTGGTTGAATAATCAAGTTTCCTGGAGAAAAAGAATATCCACTTCAGTGAGTAGGTCAGCCACAAGAGTACTGGCGCTTTTGTATCCTCGTATGTTGAATGTTCAAGCACGTGAGCTTCTATTATCGCTAGGCAAATGTATCCATCATCATCGTTATTTCATTGCACATATATACATTCATCTGCATAATGAAGACGAACACTGGGTACTTATGGGCACATACATAAATGTGTAGTACAGATTTACATACACGCAGATACGCGTATACATGAAAATACGTATACACACATACGAATATGCCCACCTCAATAGAATCCAATCGGTTTTACGTTACAATCTCCCGTATCTCCTAGTTAAGGATTACGGACTTGGACGGTGACCAGCTAATGCCAGAACCTTGGACTTAACTCTGACTTATGCTCACCGGATGCCCTTCCTGCCGTGAACCAATCCGTTTACTGGAGTCGAATGTTCAAACTGCTGATCAAGGAGCCACAATTACCCATTTATGCATAAAAATATACACATGCATGTACAGGGCAGGAACAGCTTGAATGACTAGAATCCGAAGGAACTGTGAGAAAAAATGCGTAACCACACGCGACTTTTGCACAGTCCAAAATTCAGTGTTGTGTACGAAATACTACATAGAGACAACAGTTCTACAACGCGCGTGTAGAAGTGAATTGATTGAGACCACTAATTGTTAGTAGCATTATTTAAACAAAAAGGTCTGTATGTTTTGCCCGAGATTAGTGCGTGAAACATCCTGGTGCAAACAAGAAAGTGAAATGTGAAATTTAATTAATAAAGTTAGCTGAATCACAAGCAAAGAACAGTGAAAAGTTGAGAGCGTTTGCATTAATTGTAGTATTTTTCAGTGAAAATTTTTGGCTCTATGACTATAACTAGCGGAATACTATAACTTAGCAGAAGATTATTCCAAAGATTTTTTGAAAAGATATAGCTTTTTACCAGAGTTGCTGATAGCGGAGGTTACTTGAATATTCACTCGCCAAAGAAACCGTCCACTTCGCTACTGGAGGTAGACTGTAAAACCTTGGGGTTACTAAAAGCACTAAGCAGGGAACAAAAATTTAATTGCAACTGTAGTACGTTTTTCAGTCATTGGAGGTTTTCAGTTGGTGAGTATCATGAATATGCTTGGTAGACATTCCGTTTAGAATGGCATTTGCATTCAGAGATTTTTACACATCTGAAGTTGGAGATGGGAAGGGGTATTGAAAAAGCAAACCACTATACCGGTCTATAGGCCTCTCAATTATATCCTTCAGTAGAGGGGAGAGAATTAAGCGAACACAAGTGGGCTCTGGTAAACTATCTTATTATCCGTTGACTCTCAATCTTCGGCTGGAAACACCAGGTGGAATTAAACGTACGTTTTAGATGTGGCTATACTTCAGTAAAGCTCTGCCGGGTGGCGATCTATCATTGGAATAGTACGCAGATTACAGTGACTGCTTTAAACGACTGCTAGACAAGAATGAACGCTCTTGCCATCTCAGTCGGCACTTTTATTGACTCTCGACGGAAGTCAGGAGGCTGTGCTTGCAGCACACGACATGTGCTGACGGCACACCACAGTTGTTAAAGTAAAAAACTAATCGGTTGCAGTAGTGGTAGTCTAGAAAATTTTGATAGCATTGAAATTGAAGGTCACTAGATCGAATACTTTCCAGGCAAGCAAGCTCTTGAGTCGCTTGATGTGCTTAATCAGCAGTTCATATTTTTCTGGCAGTAGTGGGGAGGGGTATTGGCCCTACCTAAAAATGGGAAGGGCTGGGGGACCCAGATTGTTGCATAAGACCCTTCCGTCGATAGCACCATAGCTCAGGACGATTTGTTGTTGATAACAACAGCACACTCCTCTGGAGCCAGTTGACCTATATCTGAAGCAAGACCCAGCGCGTGTGGTTTCCTCAGTAGGGGATTCGGTCAAGTTCATTCACACTTCTTCTGTATAAGTTCTACATAAATGCAGACAGCAAAGATTTAAAATTTATGAAGCTACACTCTAAGTTTCTTGACTTCATCGTAGAGTTTCATAACAGAGTTATTATACACTAGAGAGCTCAGGCTGCCATAAAATGACAGCGAAGAATTTGGGTCCCAAGCCGTCATTATAAATGACGGCAGTAAGTTAGCCCTTCAGGAGAACCCCCGCAGTCTCCTGTGCTTGTTACTGTTCACCAGTCAGTATTCTGCCAAAAAAATTAGATATATATTATGAGGCTTAGTTAAGCGACATCACCCGTAGCACTGTTGAAAATTGAGCATGTCCAGACACGGTCATGCAGACCAGCTCAGGTCCCTCAGCTGGAGCACCTAAGTGCGACCCTCGTATCGTCGTACCATCTTCGGCACCTGAATTTTCGCCTATCTAATTTGTTAAGGCGTGACAGAAAATGGATAAATAAGTACAAATCGGTCTTTATTATACTGTAGATGATAGAGGACTAATGTATTCTTACATATTAGTGAAATGAAAAGTTTTACGTGCTGGCTTTTTCTGCTTAAATTTCAGGATTATTTTTATCGTGCCATTTTCTTAACTGCTTTATGAGAGACTTAGCTCGCATGAGAAGAGTGCCTGCTCAGTAAATTAGAATAAAATTGTAGCGATATTAAAATAATATTATTTTATGGTAGCCTCCAGATCGATTTACTCATTGGGCAAATGTTCAAGTAAAGCATTATTACATAGCAGCAGTACGCTTCACAAAGAAAGATATTTCCATCTATTAAAATAAAAGGTAGTACTTTGTTTCACTTTTTAAAAGTAGCGATATATAATATTCACCGACAATCTCTCGCTCTCTCTTCACGATACTGACAAGCTCAATAAATAAATATGACGAGAAATACAAGGCAGCAGAATATTTTTCTCTTCTAATTTATGATATATGCGAAAATATCAACAAGGCCTTACCTTAGGAAATGAAGCAAAGTGTAGGCACAAAAGCTTGTCTAAAATCCCCAATTTAAAGTGAGAAGGGAGAGGAAGGACCGTTTTGTACAAGCGCTTCAGTGACTTTTCAGTGCAAAATTATTATGCTAACGAATTCTTATGAGAGGCATTTCCTCAATTTGTCGTATCTTTCCATTGTATGCTCGGAAAATAGACTTCACTCTCGACAAGACTTTATTGCTTCAAAACCCAATTTCTTTTCCTGGTGCCCTCCAGCCCGCAGTGCATTTCACTTCAAAACTGAAATATTGACTTATTTGCTCTCTCGTAAAATGCCACCGTTGGAAAAGCCATTCGTTTGCTCGGCACATGACGAAAAATTTTCCAAAGCCTTCAACAAATTCGTACCTCCGAAATCCTTGAAAATAGGACGTACCGACTCGCGCAGAACAGCGTATAAATATTCTCTCTTGAAGGCTTTCAAATACCTGGAATGTAGAGGATAAACTAAGGCACTTCATCTCAATTTTGCGAGTCGCTTTCAAGGCGCCCCAACATCTCAAACATTTGTCGTGATCCCTAAGAATCCTCTACCTCACGGATAGAATTGCAATGGATGGCGACGGCAGGCTTGTGGCTTCTGTGGGATGTGTTGCTGCTCAGAACCTGAGGCCATTACATATGATGAGTCATGTGACGCCTGACATTCTATGCCAGTACTGCTCTTCTACTTAATTCATGCAAGAAACATAGGGATTGTTATTTATAGGTATCAGGCGCCGTGCACAATAGCTCACTTTCCAGTATTCTGAGAAGCATCTTTGGAACGGAAATAAAGTACAGGTTATTTTAAAATAGAACTGTTTTTTTTTTTTTCTGCCTTTCACGCTTTGAATTTATAACGCAAGAGTTTTATGTACTTGTTTCACAAAATCCTGCATATGTAATATGTTTTATGACCAACAGGATGTGGTTACAAAGTGAAGGAAACCAAGGCTCTTTTTCTGCTTCCTCAATATAGCAAAATGTGTTACATTCTTTTAACTACTTAACGATGTGAAGGCAAATAACTATAATTTCTGATGGATTTTGCAGATAAAAACATCAAGCGAGGCTTTTCTTCGATATAAATAAATAAAACGCAAAAACGAAGACATAAGGAAAAAGTTACTTTTATGATTTATAAATTACTTAATGCAATGCATGTTTTATCGCCAATTGCACAAAGTGGAGATGATGCTTTTTTTTTTATTCGTGCTCAGCAAGAAATTCGTAGTCAGTTGTCACAGCTGGGATGTGAGACAAGCAAAGCAAACGATTTTTTCCAGATTATTCAACAATTATGGAGTAGAAATGCAATGAATCAAAGATTAATTTCTGTAGCATGTAAACACGCTCTTAAAAGTATTGCTCTTAAAAATTACTGATATTTGAGCAGTCTTTGTTGTTTGAGTTTTCAAAACACAGATATTTTATATTTACAAATCAATGATCTAAGCAAAGCTTAGTTTTGTATCTGGAACTTGTATAACAGATCCTTAAGTTATTATTAAAATACAGTGTAATTTCACGTAACCAAATCAAGACCGCAAGTGACATCATGGTCCGCCACAATAAGCGGGTATTGGCAGGTTTCCCACTTCGAGAAAGTTGACTTTTCTAATTAGCTCTGACGTCACTCTTGGCTTTGATTTGGTCATATAAGTGTGGACTGTCTCTAATAAAACTCACACACTCGGCTTCAACCAGAGACCACATTTTATGTTCCATAATATTATGTTAGTGAATATCAGTCCAAACTAATAGCGTAATCTTGTTGAAAGCTCAACGGTAATAGGGCTGTACATTCACGTAGTCCTTGCAGAATTCTAAAACCATTGATATGTGTGTGTGTGTGTGTGTGTGTGTGTGTGTGTGTGTGTGTGTGTGTAGGTGTGTGGGTGTGTGTGTGTGTGTGTCCGTGTGTATTTACTAGTCTATAATATTGCTTTCATACTCCGTGGGACGTTGCGCTCTCAGTATTAGTTTGGTTGGGTTGGGTTCGAGTAGAAAGCAAGGAGTGTTACGGGAGTACTTAATGGGACTAAAATAAAACTTAGCCGTGACCGCATATCGCCGAATGACATCACACCGACAAGTAAAAGTATTTGAAGGTCGGACCTCAGGCCTTCGTAGATTGGGCTCTTAATCCTAACAAAAAAAAAACAGTGATATATTCTTGACTCGAGAGAAACCATACGAGCAGTTATTGTTCAAACTTTCTGTATTGGACGACAACCATTTTACCGTCTTTTGTGTATGGGTGCAGCTCCAGTACCAGGCCAGTCAGGAACGGGAGATTGAACGAATTAAGTCGAAAAATCAGGTGATATGTTTAGATATGTTTTGTGAGGAACACTGTGAACTGAATATGAAGTGTAAATAAGGCTTCACTTCAAAGAAGAAATTGAATCAAGGCGCCAAACCGGCCCAGATCTTATTCGGGTGATGTGAGAGCTTCCACCAGCCTCCACTGCAATTTTCTATTGATAATCCTTTATTATTCAATTAGTGAACGTTCTCTTCAAATTTATTTATTTATGTCCTGAAGGAATGAAATCTGGCAAAGTTAATTAAAGACTCATAGGCTGCTCAGCCTGACCGTTCGTCGATGTTAACGTCATTGATGTCACTTTGCGATGTGAATTTCTCGTGAGTTCTCCAGTTACGCTTTTTGCTTCCGGGGTTCGAGGGTCGGTGGGTTTGTTGGTACCGCACTGCTCTGGGTAAAATTGGAGAATGAAAGCCGATTTTTAAAATACATCAGACTAATGTTAATTCAAAACCAATCGATGACCAGAGGCAGGGGTAATCCAGTAATTTTATAATTTACAAACATAGTATCAGCAAGGATTATAATATTGCAGAAACTACGACGGATTCTCAACACCTGCAGTGTTTGACAGCGATTACTGAGGCCAATCAGTGAACCGCTCCTGACTCCAACCTTCTGTAGTATTCATTTCATCAGCGAACGTCTGTCTCAATATTTATTTCGACAACTTACTTGCTGTGAGACTATAGATTTCTAGTTACATTGAAATTGTATCAGCAGGCTAATCGTATTTCGGGAACAAAATGTGAAAGAACCTCCGTAAACAAAGTCAATGTCACAGACCCGTAGCACACCCGGCGTCTTCCCAAATTTACTCTCGGTCCGCATTTCTTATCAAGCGAAAACTTCAGCGCTCTTTGCAAAGCACCTCTAACTGAAGAGGCAGAAACTACGACTGAAGCGCTCGTATTTCCACATCCAGTCGTTCGTTGAGGCCACATTGAGACGATGCTGATCACGTGCAGGCGCTGCTATGTCAACGTCACCCTGCTACTCTTACTCTAACTTCTCCCAGGTGCACACGGCTGTCCCATCGCTTTTTCTCCCTCTGGACATGCAATTGGACAGCTAACGAGCGACTCAATGTGGCAGTTTGAAAATATGTAACGGGTATTTTTCTACAAGGAGCTGCAATCGCTTCTTCGATGCTCTGGAGATGTAACTGGCTTGCTAACAAGCAACTCGATTTCAAAGCTTGAAAATAAGTAATGGCGATTTTTTTACAGGCAGTTGGCCAAAAAACGAATTGGTTAAGCCCGAGTTTGAAAACTAAATGACAGTAATTTTTCACATACAACAATTGCTTTTTCCCTTTGTGTTCCTAATAGGGAATGATATTAACAGAGCTGTTGCTACGAGAGCTAAGTGGAACATTATTCTGGTCGAAGAGGAGTTAAGAATCAGACAAAAAAAAACTACATCAGCAGAAATTTTTCGTTTGTAAATGATAACGTGAGATAAGTCCGAGGCTGCAAATCTTGCGAATTTTTAGCATATGAAAAATTTCAGTTTGCTAGATAATGAATTATTGACCAGAAAATGCCTTTCGACATACAGTACATTCATTGGTAAATTATCTTATTAATAGATTTTTGGAAAGGATTTTGAACCATAAACTGCTAACGGATGAGTCTCAACAAGGTCCTCTTTAGTACCACAGACATCACAATCGCTGAACTGTGATAGTAAATCAGTGATCTTAAGGTGAGTTTAATTAGACACCTAGAAGATTCAACGAGTCAATCACATGAGTTCGGCGGAGGACACTACTCACACACACACCGACACGCACACTCTTATGGGCGTTCGTTGATAAAACTTCTATCTGTGATTTGAAATGGAAAATATATCAGTATTTTGTCTCCCAATTAAGAAGGGATCCATAATTTCATCTCCATTCAGTTTAGAACCGTCGCTGTAGAACGTGTTGCTTCCACGTTTCCAGACAGGTGCTTGGGGAGTGAGTGTTGTCGGAGAAACGATGCGTTCTTCAGAGTTCCGAACAAGTAAAAGTCTAACGGTGTCAGGTCGGCACTATACAGGTGGGTGCGACAGCACCGTCCAGCCGAACTTTCTCACACATTCCTTGGTTTGAAACGTGTGTAACTGTGTATGGCCTGGCATTGTCAAGTCGCTAACATAATATTTCCCTTTTCTCTGGCCTTACACGGTTAATTCGGGCTTTCAGCTTGGTCAACGTTTCAACGTAACAGCCAGAATTGACACCCACATCCAATTCTAGCCGCATTTCGTCACCGTTATCTGCTGATCGGTGCGGATGAGTTCTTTGAGGATCACTTTTTCCCGAGGTGGTTGTGCATGGGCGCTCGAAGACCACTTTGTCACCCATTGTTTAGCGCCACCCTGAAATCGACGAACCTATCTCGTAACCGTGCTGACATCAACAGCATCGGGTTCCTAAACGTTTACCAGGCGCCCGTGAATGTCGATTAGTTCAATTTTTTTTCTGCATGGAGGAATTCAATGACGTATCTCTGCTTCTGACACACGTTATTGTCAGGGATTGCTTTCTTAGAGTGCCACACCGTCAATATCTGCAACAGAGAAGCTAAACTTTCATGTCATGAGTGCATAAGTTCATCGATCATAACCTACAATTTTTAATCCCCTCGGATCCCTTCGGGCATAATAAAAAACTAGGAGGCATTACTGTTGGAACGACCCTTGTATTAACGCTTTCATAATTTTCTACAGAACCCTAAGGAATACTATTCCACTTCCACAAGGGCAGCAAGCATCCCTGGTTGCGAAGCGATGCATCTATTACTGCGACTTCCAAGTTGTCGCTCCAATCGCCTTGCCTCTTCTGACCCCTGAACATTTACAGTTGGATTCCACGTTGCTATTTGAAGAATTAGCAACTGCTTCGCAAATTTGCCGCCTGCCTTCGGGGAAATTTAGAATTCATTGCGAGTCGGATGTCTTAAATTTGAGATCGAAGCATTTCAGGCAGACTGGAGCTCAGGTNTGCTATTTGAAGAATTAGCAACTGCTTCGCAAATTTGCCGCCTGCCTTCGGGGAAATTTAGAATTCATTGCGAGTCGGATGTCTTAAATTTGAGATCGAAGCATTTCAGGCAGACTGGAGCTCAGGTAGCTACGAGGTAAAATTGTATAAGGAAAGACATTGCTGTTTGAAATATTTCGCAATGTACACATATTTAGACGCTACGGAAACACGAACGGTAATTTAGTTTTCACTTGGGAAAAAAAACTTTTAATCGGTCAAATTAAAACCTACGCAACTTGAAAAGTAAGCGAAAATTGTCAAGACTCTAGCCACAGAAATAATCTATATTTTAACATTGAGTCTATGTAAAACATAAAACTAAAACCGAAATCATGTTGGAAAGACACATCGAGCACCTTGTGCAAGTTATAGGTCTACCAACAGACTGATCTGCGTATAGTAATAAATGTTTTCCGACATATTTTGCAGCAAATGGGGGAGCGGAGGCTATAACTACGCAATCTTTTATAAATGAGCCTGGACAACTGGCCGTAAAATATCCAAAAAAAGCTTACAGAGCTGGACGGTAATAACAGCTTCGGCAATTTTGTTGAAAATCCGTTCAAAAATATTTGCGTATGTTGCTAACAAACATTCTGACAAACATTAGTCAAACAGAAGAACTGTTCATCACCAAAAATTTGATCGTTTATATATATCAACATTACTAATAATAATCTGTAGATTTCATAAGATCTATTGATAACTTTTTGAGTTATTTTGCCAAAAAAGCGTAAAATCAAACACAGAGACAAACAAATGAATAGACAGATCGTCGTGAAAATTTGTTCAGTTACCCTTCGCAATATACCCAACAACTCATGGAAATTTCATAAAAATCCGTCCATAACTTCCATGACTTTTGGAGTTATGGCATTAACAAAACTGAGGCAGACCAACAAACAAAGGGACGAACGGAGCTTCACCAAAAGTTAATCATCTGTTGCTCCTAACGTACCTAATAATCTCTGTAAATATCGTTGAAATCCGTCTATAAAATTTTGAGTCATCTTTATAACAGACAGACAAAGAGACAAACAAACTAGACGAAAACATAGCCTCCTTTGCGGAGGTAATAATAGTTTACAACGCTTGGAAGTCAAGTGCACCTAAACAATATCGCACCATCAAAAGAATTCACCGGAAATACTCAGTTCCCATGCTGTATCCTGGATACCAGCCGTAAAACCACCAGAATCAAAGTTTGCCTGCAATAAGAATTGAAAATTCTCCGGCTTCACCTCAGCGTAAAGTTTCAACTGCTACGAAAAAATGCAATTAACGAATATAAGCGAAATAGCTTGTGCATGGCGGGAGCGAAAATGTCATCCAAATTGAGCGTCTCATCTACCAAACTCAAAACAAGATTATGAAATATTATATACCTAGCTACTCTTAATTGCAATAGTGGCTTTAGAAAACGAAGTAGCTTGAGCATATTCCAGAAACTGTATTTGCTAAAGTTATCTGGGACTTGAATTTCCTGCTCCTTCATTTTGTTATTCGGTAAACGAATTATCTTCTATCTAAATTTTTAACATCGTGACGGAGAGACCAACCAATCTAGCAGCGAACCAACCTACAAACTGCATATTATTATACTAGAGTGCCCACGCCACAGACTACTGAAAACACAGACGTGCAGTTTCTAAGCTCATGTCAGCTCTTCCTGGAGCTTTTTTTATGTCATAGTTAAGTCATCACCGTTGTGCCATGAACAATTTTATTTTACGAGAACAATATTTGAACTGGGCCACACTAGTAAATATAGACTAACAAGTCGTTAATTTGCTTTAAAGGCCTTCTGGCTTCAGAGTTTTGTAGCCAAGCAACGTTGATGAAATTTCGAGCTCCTGGAGCTATGCAGATGAAACTCGTATCTTGCATACTTACTTCTGATGAAAACAACAAAATAAGGACTGTGACATCATCATTCAGATACTACTTTCTTGCTAAAATACTGAAGAACTGCCGATCTGTGTCTTTCTTAGTCTGAGGCTCAAGTGGTGACTGTCAAAAATGACAGGGAAGAATTTGCGTTGATCCTGCGTCATCGATCATGCTTTCCTTCATACAACTGCCAACTTTAAAGATCATGCAGATGAGGATTCACGGTTTCATAATTACTGAGCAACAACACTCTTATTTTCTTTCTCTGACATGGAAAAAAATGATTAATTATATGGCAGTTCAGCAACACTCAAAACAATTTATTCGATTTGGTATCATAGATACTCTAAGATCTCATACTAGTCCGATAGTTTTTTCACGATTGAATGCTATTTCGTCGACAGTTGCTTCAAAGTTGGAAGAATAACTGATGCAACGGAAATATCCGTGGCAAGAAACTAAGGTCAAGATGCATGAGAGTGCTAATGGAAGCTTCAGATACGTATCTTCAGTGCTTTGATTCCAACTTCGGCAATGCAAGAGAAGTGCATTCAAGTATTTTACCACTGGAGGGTCCGCGCTGTCATAAAATGACAGCAAGGAATTTGTGATGACCTTCTTCATTGATCATGCATTCGTTGTTATTATTACATCCGCCAAGGAGGTTATATTTTCGTCGTGTTTGTCTGTCTCTTTGCCAGTCACCAAGATAACTCAAAAAGTTATTAACCGATTTGGATGGAATTTACAGGAATTGTTAGGGATGTTAGGAGGAACAGATTTTTAACTTTTGGTGAAGTTATGTCTATCCGTTTGTTTGTCTGCCTCATTTTTCTCAATACCATAACTCAGAAAGTTATGGATGGCATATGATGAAATAAACATGAGTTGTAAGGTATATACCAAAGAGTAGATGACCAAATTTTGGTAATGATCCGTTTGTTCGTTCGTTCGTTTGTCACTGTTTTTGATTTTATGCTTGTTAGTACAATAACTCAAAAAATAATGAATAAATCTTTATGAAATTTATAGGACTTGTTAGTAATATGGAAAGACATAAATGATTAATTATGGTGCCGATCGGTTTTTTTGTTGTATGTTTGACTCATGTTTGTCATAACGTTTGTTAACAGTATAACTCAAATTCAATACTTGCCTAGAAGTTTTTTTAACTTGTTCGACAATAATTATATTTTTCCGTGTTTACTACAGATTTTGGAGTTTATACAAAGAAAATTATGGTTTCAGAGCCAATTTGAATTTTTTTGCTACTGTTGCTTCGCTTGGCGGAGGTACGCGCTCTCAGAGTGCTCTAGTTCCAACTGCTAACCTAAGCACCCTGAGAAGAGCATTTACGGCTTCACAGCCACTCAGTATCGAAACTTTCTTTTTCTCTCTGAAATGCAGAAAATGCATGGCTTATTGCAGCCCGATCAGCAACGCTCAAAGTAATAGCTCAGATCGTTATTGTTGATACGGCAGGCTAGCCTATACAGGTCCAATGGTTTTTGCTTAGCGAAAGCTGTTTCATCGACCATTCATTTAAATTTGGGAGAAGAGCTGAAGCAACGAAATCATCTGTGGGAAGAAACTACGAATCAAGATGCATGAAAGTGCCAATGGAAGCTTCAGATATCTATAGTGTTACGATTTCAACTTCGGCAGTGCAAAAAGTGCTTTCAGACATAAAGTTGCCCGATACTTTGCCATAGATTCGATGTATGGAGAAGCTAATACTCGTGAAATTCACACTAAGCATGCGATGTCTTCATTGTTCAAATTTCAACTGTCCCTGATTAAGATACGTTTGCCATCTTCTGCAACCCGGCCTATTTTCTACCTAACAGTTGTCAATGGAACTTGAGAGGACGACCAGAGCCTCCAACCTGGGCTAATTTTCGCCCATCTGTTTTGTTAAAGCATGACAGAAAATAGATAAACCGTTAAATAAATAAATAAACACACACATAAATATACATCGGTCTTTATTGTATTGTAGCATAGATTCGATGCATTCAGAAGGTAATACTCGTAAGAATTAGACTCCCTGGCAGCGATAGGAGAAGCTTTAGGTGTGTTCATTATTCTAATTTCAACTGTAGCTGATTAAGTTATGTTCACCATAAACTGGAACCTGGTCTATATTCTACCTATTAGCTTTCATTGAAGCTTGACGGGATGACCACAGCCTCCAAACTGGGCTAATTTCTGCCTATCTGTTGTGTTAACGCGTGACAGAAAATGGATAAATAAACAGATATTAATGTATGAAGAAACAAACAGGTAAATACACATCGGTCTTAATTATATTGTAGATGTAGTTGATAAAACTTCGTATCATAATCTAGGGTAAAATTATATTTAAAAATCTTCGGAATATCCACCACACATTTAATTTACTTATTTTGGGTCTACTGAAAATTAGTTTCATCTATAAACTATGTATTTAAATATTCCATTTAAATGTTGAATTAAAAATAGCTCTTTCAGTACTCTACAAGCAATAAACACCACCTTTGAATTATGACATTTGATTATCTAATGAAAATTAATTCTTTCGCTAGTGTACATATGACCTAAACACTGCACATTTATGCTACTTCGTTTGATTGTCTGTTGAAAATTAGTTCTTTCAATAGTCTACAAAAATACGCTAGATTTTCAAATTAATTTCCTTCAATATAATCATAAGTAACTTAGTTCTTGTAGTAATGTACATAAGGAACCATTCACATTTAAATTACTCCGTTTCATTGTTTAACGCTTACATGCATAGAGTACCATACACGATACGTATCAAATAGTGTTATTCCTATGAGAGTGTTAAGATTAAATCATGCATTCTAGGATAGAGAATCTGATTCCTTAACTAAACACATTTAGCACGAGCATGAAAATTATTTTTGAGCATTACAATAATAAATATCATGGCACAAATTTCAGGTTTTTGTACCGTTTCTTCACTTGAAAATGAACTTCAAAAACGTTAACAGTGCCAACTCTAAACACACGAACGTGGCTGCTTGTGCGTGTTTTATTTCGAAATCAATATAGAAAAAAGTCATTCAATTTTCCCACCTATATCTTTTAAAATAATACTGGATTCTCAACCATTCACTTTACTCAAGCAACCACTACACAAACTGAAGTCTTTGTTTGCGCTCGCTATTTTAATTGTAAAGAACGCACAAATTTAAATAATCGCCATTCCTCCACAAGCACTATAGAAATACTAGTGGAACTTTGCGCATGTTTCGTTTTAAACTTGCTCGCAAATTAAGGTCAGTGCTTTTATTCCAGCAAAAAATGTTGAAGCGCACGTCTTTCATGCAATTTTCTAAACAGTATTAAATTTAATTCAATGGCTGAACAACACAATAGTTCATTGCTGCTGGTGTATGTTGCATTGCGAAGTATATTATTCCTTAACCAATAAAAGTTGGCATCACCAAATGCATTAAGCCAATGCAGTAGCTACATCTGTTTTCTCCGCAACGTCAGCACAAATTGTATAATTAACTCTCTCTCTCTAATATTAATTGCTTCATGCAAGCGAAATGAACGTCCAGGTCGGTTTGCGCTGAGCCACATAGGGGTATTGGCCTAATGCTCGATCCTGCACTTGGAGAAACATAGAGTTTGAGTTTAGCGCAGTCTTCTTTAAATTGCTACTGAGCGTACATTAAGGATAAGTCTTATGCTACTCTCTCAACGCTTTTTTTTTTCAATATTACAACATGAGAAATACCGTGGCGGATCAATATGAATCATACTTTAGTTGGTGTCACATGCTTTGTTTTGTGAACAGAACCTGCTGCTTTTGTCTACACAGCTCACAGTGAACTGCACGAGGAGATGGATCAATGTTGCTTACAATGAGTGCTATACATAGAAGAAGGCTTGAATAGATCAGTCCTTCTCATTCGCCTTAGTCTTTTGTTGGTTCCCATGCTTAGCTGTCACGCGCTTTTAATGTCATGTACTGTGTGCTGGGCCTACAGAGCCCTAGACGTTCGATTTTGATATTTTGAAGCTGACTCCAGTTTTTCTAAGCCTATACAAGAGTTTTTTGTGTGCAAACGGGTTTTCCTTTTTTTTACCAATTCTCAATTTGCGCTTAGACATTGCACAGCTCAACATATATAAAGAAGCCTACAATGGCACAAAGCGAATGAAAAACATAATTTTCTCCAAACATTTTTCATGAACAAAGAGATAAGTTATGGAACTAATGTTTTGATATACTGTGTTGCATTTAAATAGTGTTTGCATGATTTGGGGTTTGAAATGCATTCCAGCGTGAAGCGGATAAAACAAACTTTTGCGATCGAGAGCTATAGATAATAGAATAATACACTTTTCCAGAAACCAAAACGATTTAGTTTTTGTCATATTGAGATTTCACGTAATGATATTTCGTTCACCAAGTAATTATTTAGTTTGATGCAGTCTTACAGCACCTCTAGCATTACCGTTGGCCTTGTCATACGCCATCGTGACCCACCGTCGTGAGGTGATGTGGAAAACGTCATCAAGATTTCATCCTGAGACTCACTAGGTACAGAAGGTAAGTGAAGGTCAGCCATGTCTTGATGTGATAAATACTATATATCAGCGATGTCACGGTGAGAACAGATTCATGACTCAAGAAAATTATTGTTACCATACGTAAAAGTTACACTCCACGAAGAAATTAAATTTTCACAGGCTGCTCTTCTTTTCGTTTAATACTGGAAACGAACTTTGGGTCGGTGACTCTTCTCCATCAGCTCAGAAGACTGTATGGTCCAGGTTCAAACTCTTTTTTCCCCTACGTGAAATAATGTACTTTGGATATTAATGGATTAATGTATCATCATGACCTTCAGCGCTGTAGAACCGACTGTCGCTGTACCTGACACTGACTGTTACCGGGCCCACACTATAAAAGGTTTCGCAAACAACAGTTAACCAAATTTCAAATAATTATAAACCAAAAACTATTGAAGTTAAAAAAAATTGGAGATTTTTATGTTCTTTATCAACATTTCCTTTATCTATGTAGGAAATTTCATTAAAAAATATGAAAGCGGTTTTTTTCTGTTGTATTATTGTTAATAAAGCCGCTGACACACGGTAAGTGGGGACTGTCATTGTCGGGCTTGCCCCACCCCTTATTCTATTTTTGAGCTGCTCTCTTCAGTGCCGAGTTAAAACTGAAGACTGGAGAGCCACCCTTAGTCAAAAAGGAGACTGTCAGTCACCGATGATCACCGTCCCATACCACCCGCCATGCCGCCGCTCTCAGTATCGACCAAGGAGGTTCTAATAGAGAGGAGCGCACCATCTCTATTTACCCTACCGTAGCATTGCGAGTAAACATTTCCCTGCAAATGGCTGAGTGGCGTGTCCAATCAGAGAGCGGCTAGGCAGCTACTGCGATATTGCCTGCGTGGCTGTCAGACTTGGTGGTTGCGCAAAATCGCTCCTGCTGAGACATCAACGTATTACCACAGATTACTGTGGTATTACTGCCTAGTCTGAAAGTTCTACCCACAGCAAATTGATTACATGCGTATTCATCAGTCTAGGAGTCAAAATTAGAGTTTGGTGTATTCAAAATTGCTGGGCAGTTTTGGCTTAACTTGGTTAAACAACGCTCAGTCTGTTTAAAGAAATAAGAAAGATACGAACCACAATACAGCGCATGAGCTATACAACCTCCTCACACCACGGCCGTCGGGCAACTGAGAGGCTCTCAGCCTTGTCAGCCAGTTTAAGAACTCCAAACGCCAACTCCAAGTCACATGACAAAGCCATGTGTTTACTCGCCAGAGAAGTTTTGTGCTTACTCCTCCCATTAGAAGCTCCTTGGTATCGACGCAGCTGCCGAATTGGAAGGATGTATGACCGCGCTGTTCTTCAGTAGCGAATCCTGTTGTAATATTTCGCGTGCTTTGTGTTACTAGACTCCAATTCAGTTGTGCACTTCTTTTATAGCAAAATTTAAAAGAAATAGTGATAATAACGTCAGTTGTTGACTCCTGGCTACTATTATTCTGATGAGAATGTATCTTTGAGTTCTCCGAAGAGTGAAAGTTTCCTGTTACTGAATATAAAGTAATTTATATATTCAAAAACTCACCATTCGCGTATATTAAGTAAACTTAGGCTATGTATTTTAAATGACAATCGATGCCGTACGGGAGGTACGCGCAATTCAGGATCTATCCACAGGCAGAAAATAAACTCGAATAGATGCAGATTTATCTTCGAATGTTTCAAAAATGAACTCTCTGCTCAATTTTCATTTCAAGTGGCGTAACGTGGTAGCTATAGTTATGTTTTACCATCTGGCTAACTTCATTATTCAGACTTCTCACGCGACGAACAGAGGTTGTGACTGATACTCGCCACGCGCGCGTGTGGCCGTCGGTCGCATATCGTGGTCATCAATGACACTGCTTAGTGATCGTCTATCTAGGCCTCAAGAGACACTAAAACATGCTTGCGTAAACCTTTTTAAATACAAATTTGATAGTGCTAAAATAATATTTTAAATATTTTTTAACAGTTTATTGAAACTCCATAGAAATTTATTTGTCAGAACGATTAAAAACATGCATGGTCATAATTAAGACTTATAATGGGTGACAAAGGGGGTCGCTATAAGGCTATTTGCTTCTTGGACCTAAAAAAGTGGTAACAAACTTTCAAGGGACTAAGGCGAGGAAACAAATCTTCCCTATACTTAGAAAAGACATAAAATAGCATCCCGAGTGAAAATAGAAAACGATTGGATACAAAAGATTGAACTAATACTATTCATAATCTAATAATGCTGGGTTGACACACAACTATAACATGAGTAATAAGAAGCCAATAGAATTTCAAACTAAAGAAAAAACTTAAAATTGTGCTCTTATTTTTAGTTCCCTTGTATGTACCCTCCAGTTCCTTCAACGCACAGGTGCATTTTCTTTCTCGTTGTATTCATAACTTTTCTCATCAGAGCATTACCTTCTCGAAGCAGATTGACTTACTGTTCAATTTTTTTACTTCAGGTCGTCGATGTCTCTTGATGGGGAATTATAAACTACTCTTTAAGTATCCCCATAGGATAAATCACAGGGATTCAAATCTGGGGATCTGGGTGCCACTAAATACCGTTCAACCTAAACACCGAAATCGACCAAAATCGGCCGAAATCTACTGAATTCCGCCTAATATATATTTATTTTTTCACATTCTCATACTCTATGAGGACTGTTGCTGACAGGGTTGGTGTATTTTTATTAAAAAAAAATAAAAATCCATAATTTTTTATTTTATTGATTTGTTTGGTTTATTTTATTAAATTTTTCGTATTTTCCAATTATAAAATTATACAATAATTTTACGTAGTTCTTCTCTAGTGTGCTAAAGTTAATACTTGTAAAACAAGCGTTTTCCTGCTTTCCTCATGCTTACAAATTTTAACACACGGTGTGATATCCCAAACTAAGGCAATTGCAAAAAAAAATCAAGTAGCTACGAAACCTAGCGTAGTAAATGTTGGAGTAATAATTAGCTACCAGCCATGCAATTTCTTAGAATATAATGATCAAATAGCTTTAATCTTGGAGATGATAACTCAGTAGAATATACAAGCAGATAAGTAAAACTTTAAAGTCGGTACCGTGAAGTGGGGTTACTTTGACCGGATTTTGACTCTGCCATGCTGCTGTTTACTTACTATTGAATCAATTGTACTGCAACTTTACGACAAAGTTGCTCTATACTACTGCTGTCTTCACAAAAAAAAATTCAGCCTGCCTCTTTACTCCAACCACTTCTGCACAAAATGAAAAATCGCTGGTCAATGTTGTACCCTGTTTTGGGGTAACAATGACCGGTGGATAATAAATGCACTACGTTCCTGATTTATAAATACATTGGTAACAGTTATATGCTGAGAAATGAAAATTTAATTAGCAGGAAAGTTGGTGATAATTGCTTATCATCATGGGCGATTTCACTGGAGAAAATCGACCAATGTAATCAAGGGGCGTCTTTTAAGATATATCAGGTGGCATGCTATTAGAGAACCATTTAATCTGTCACCCGTCCATAAATAGCGTATTAAATCCTTTGTACGCCGATAATTACCGGTGCTGCCAACGAAGATTTCTGACAGGGTATTGATCATTCGTGAAGCAATTTCGTTTCATTTGAATATCGTCCGGGTACACCATCGTTTTTGAGGAACGAAAAATCGAGAAAAGTAGCGAAAATACATGTTTACCTCGGCCAAGAAAGTTTTGTTTTCGTCGGGTTTGTCTGTCGGTTATTCTGTCTGTCTGTTTGCCTGTCACCGAGATAACTCAAAAAGTTAAGGACGGATTTTGACGAAACTTACATATGTTGTTAGGTATGTTAGGAGGAACAGATGATGAACAGATGATGAACAGATTAGTATCTTAGTACAGAAGCTGAACCATTATGGAATACGGGGCAATATTTCCCAGCTGGTTCATAGCTATTTGACTGGCCGAAAACAATATGTATGCGTGGGCAGATTCGAATCAGATCAGTGCGAGATTGAGCTTGGCGTTTCTCAGGGCTCTGTACTTGGGCCGCTACTTTTTAACGTCTACATCAACGACATAGAAGCCATCAGTGGTGCAAATTCAATTTTATTTACTGACGATGCTGTTTTTTACTTCAATGATGCCTCTTTTGATCGTGTGGTGGATCAACTCAATAGTTTTATTACAAAATTAACGGAATGGCTTATCAAGAACAGACTGACGCCAAATACGAATAAGACGAAGTTAATGTTGTTACCTCACGGCCTTTACCTATTCTACCCGATATATTTTTTAGTGGTAGCGTGTTGCAATGGGTCAGTTCTTTTAGACATCTGGGCAATCACATAGATTCAAAGCTGACATGCTCTAACCATATCCATGACTTATGTAATACAGTTGCTAAAGCCAAAGGTGCTATCCGTGCTGTAAATAGACAGTTGACTCGCCAGTCACGGTAAATGCTGTACTTTGCGCTGGTGTATCCCCATCTTATTTTAGGAAACGTGGTTTGGGGTGGGGCATCAGCACAGGTACTTCGGCCTCTTGTTGTTGCTACAAATAATATTCTTAGAGCTATGCTAAATGTAAAAAATGACCATAATGACGTACCAACAATGCGAGTTAACTCCATGTATTTTGAATTGCAACTGCTAAAGTTACCTGACGTATACAAATATTTTCTCCGGAAATTTCTGCGAAGAGCCATTTCTAATGATGTTGACGTGTTTTAACGGCACTATAGAGCATTGGCTCCTACTCACTCCTATAATACTCGCCACAATATGTTTAATCTACTCCCAGTAAGACTTGAGGTTCAGAAGCACTTCACTATTTATCAGAGTGTAATGTGCTACAACCAACTACCTGAGGAGCTTAGGGAACCAATGTCTGATAAAACTTTTCAAGCAAGGCATAAGATATTTGCATTGGCTAAATATATATATTAGATAAGATTAGATAGGCGGCAGTAGACGAACCAATGGGCACATTCCCAAAGAGACACCGGAACATACGCCCCGGTACTCTATGAGCTATTGCTATTATGTTAGTAGGATATAGAGGACAGGAGAAAAGAGAGAAAAAAAAAGAGGGGGGGGGGGGAAGAGTCCCTGCCCAAGAAACGATCTTGAATGCACGCAAGCACGTTCAAGAGCCGCTGACATGCGGAGCTTAGAGA
>LQNS02278166.1:1559074-1570619 GCA_001587735.2 Parhyale hawaiensis | reverse complement strand
CATTTATCGCACACGTGCACCAGTCATTAATAACCCAATATGCCGTCATTTACAATGACGGCTCGGGACACTAGTAATATAAATAAATAAGGACACGACATGAATTATTCTATAGAACTGATGCTGATTGTTAACACTACCGCGGGATCCGTGCATATATTCTATGGTTAGCCATCTTCTTCTTAATTTATGCGATGGCGATACAACAAATTATAGTAGACTCGGCCAGGTCGTTCAATAACCGATTTGCAATTTTGCAACTCCCTTGTTTGCACATAATTTTTTTCTTCAACCATCGCGTCATCCCTTGAAAAAAAAAAATTAAGAAAAATGCAGCAGTACATAACCGCATCTCTCGTACCGTATTCTAACTACACATTTAGCTTATTGCTTCCGCTAAAAAGATTTTTTATGGGACTATGCAGTCCCTAAAAAATGGCCTCCACCCAATAGAAATTTATTTGCGGGCTGTAGATACAGGTCAGAGGCCCCAGCACGAAAACGACTGCGGCCATGCAATCATTTCAATCGGAGTTTTGGAGTGAGACTCGCACGGACGTGCCCAACCGCAAGACAAATGGACGACCTAAACCAGGAAAAGCTCCCCTCTTCCCATTGTACCTATTACAGAGAGGGTATTCCCTCGCTGAATTACGACCCCAAGGCGCTGCCGGAAAAAATATCCATCTCTCCCATCTCTTGATGCTGACAATAAGCGCCTCGAAAGCTCCTTAATGAAATCATCAGTCTCTAGTCCTAAGGAGCCAAACGTGTCGACCGCAACTGGGTAAAAATGTAATCCCGGGAGAGGTTCGCGAAATGCGTTGACTTTCTGGCTTCGGCTGCACGGGCTGCCGCTCCTGCTTGCGCCGACATTCCCTGTAAGTGAGTCGCGGCTACGGTGTCAGCACAGGTGAAATCCCAGACAAGACTGCGCCGACGGGATCAACGTAAGACCATCCGGCCGCCTACCACCCCCTCGAGTCAGCCCAACCGGTTCCAAGATGGACGGCACTTCCGCGCTAGCCAAAGCACTCTTTATTACGTCGTTCGCCGCCTGGTGTCGAGATGTCCTACCAGCACTAGATCAGCACGACAGTCCATAGACACATCAGGATGGACGCGAGCTCCGCAGCTGACACAATCGTGGACATGCACCACTTACAGCCCAGGTGCAAACCAACAGAAATTCGAAGGTCATAGGGGTTTAGTAACAGTCCAAGAGACGGAACTGTTAAGGCATACGGCCAATGACCCGCAAACTCTGCAAAACCAGCGAGGAGACGTGATCTCTCCCTCTCACTAACAGCTCCACTGATGAGAAGAGACTTAGCTCGTTCGATGAAAGGAAGATCCCAGTCGCGCTGCTCGTCTGTCTCAGGTGCGGGAACTTCTACCCTGGTCAGCCACTCCGCCACAGCTTCCGGCTCGCGATGCGCCACCGCGCTGTTAACGCCAAGGACCTCGGCGATTGGTGAGCCACTCTGTGGACACGAGGAGATAAGACGGGCAGTGCCACGTCAGAAGCAGCGCGTATACACAAACCTCCGTGTTTAACAAGTAGTGAAGTCTGGAGCCACTGCCTATCATTCACCCTCACAGTGAGCAAATTTTCCAAGGCTCTTCGAAGGCCAGAATCGTACTCAGAAAGCAGTGTATGCCCACCGACGAAACAGGTACGAAAGACGTACAACAAACGAGGCAATGGCAGCGCGTGGACCAGGAGAAAGATAGCCTAGACAATTGCTCCACCTTCTCCCGCAAAATAGTTTCAGTCAAGTTCTGCCCGAGAGGCGATCCTAAGAGTACGAGGTCCCCCGCAGCCACCCGGCAACACCCCGCCAAATGAGAGCTCTCCTCCAAAGAGCAACATTGCATTAGTAGTTTGCACTTTACCTTGTTCAGAATCAAGCCCAGCCTTCGGGCTCGATGAGACGTAAATCTGCCTCTACAGATGCCAAAACACCAATGAGAATGCCGTTATCTAAGTGCCAACTGCTGAAGAAGGTCTGCAACTGCTCTATCAGGCCGTGCAAAGTGACAGCGAACAGGAACGGGCACAATGGAACACCCTGCTGTACTCCCTCAGCCGACGAAATAACATCGTTCCCGAAAACAAGCAGAGAGTTGTCACTACATGATGCTTCTACGTACTGATAAACCGGTGAGAAGATAAAGCCACCCCCTCGAGAAGGATTTGATCGCGTTCAACACCTGAGAGGATGTCACCTGCGCTTAATTGTCTGCCATGGCGCCGCGCTCAACGTGCGGGGCACCCTGACGATCCATGGGTGCGGGCCAGTGCTTGGCCCGCAATGCCGCGGCGGCGTCTGCAGACGGTTGGACAACTCCCTCGTCGGAAGCAGCTAGTCTAACGGCCCCTGTGATATCACAGTCACTGAGCTTTTCTGAGACCCGTTTCGCAAAATTCTCCTCATGGTCGACCATACCAGACCGTTGTTTCGCCAAACCAGGAAAATCACCCTGTCTGTCCGAAGCTGAACCACAAGCAAAAGCCTGGAGGTTTTGGTTGACTTTAGTAGTCAAGGAAGAGTCTCCATGGGTACTGCGATGCCTCCGACCAGGTCTCGGGGCTTGTAACTCCCGTATGCGAAAGAAAAAACACCCACCCAGCTGTCTACCCCTTCCAAATTGCCATTGAGCAATTTACGGAGTGCTTCATTGTATACTGAAGCAGCAAGACGTCTAGACGCCTTAGAAATTCGCCGCAGTACCCTCCTGCTTGCGGTTAATACGCTATCCAAAAGACTACGATAAGAGGGAAGGGCTCCAGCGGCCTGCACGGCGGCTCAGTTCTGACACCTTGAAACCTATTGCCAGCCAGCACTGCAGTTGGTACAAGGTCTCTTGTTTTAAACGCACTTGCATGATGTGTAGGGTCTGTCCTTGCACCAGCAACATTTATCCATATTTCTCTACTTTAATATGCCGGTTACATCCTAATAAAACTGTATCTTTAAAAGAAAATTTGTTGTTACCATGGCAACGCCGGAACAAGAAAATGGCGGTCGATTTGTCATTTGTGATAGTTAGCATTTATAGAGCGAAAGGATCAAAAAGTACAGTGCCGGCAAAAAAAAAATTCTTTACACTTCACTGGCAAGACACGAGAAATGTGAGTTAGTATTTCGTTTGCCCTGCCAGACATAAT
This sequence comes from Parhyale hawaiensis, assembly GCA_001587735.2. Classification (NCBI taxonomy): domain Eukaryota; kingdom Metazoa; phylum Arthropoda; class Malacostraca; order Amphipoda; family Hyalidae; genus Parhyale; species Parhyale hawaiensis. The sequence continues at coordinate 1,567,447 of LQNS02278166.1, read as the reverse complement.
AAAGCGAGAAGATGTTAGTGATGCTGCATTCCCTTCGCCCACTCATAGTAAGCGTCCATCACCTAGCCAACCCTCAGCGAGGGTAAAAGTGGGTCGCTCTTGCCGAAGTGTTATTTTTCATTCTTATAAGTTTGAAGTCATATAACTTCACACCTACTTCACACAATGGGTCAAAATAAATGCTTCAAACGAAGGGGTAAAGCCTGAAACGCGAAGAGCATTGGTTTCTTTCCGGCACGCCGACTTTGAAGATCCAGGTCCTTCTGCAGGCGATCGTGAATTGTCATTGTTGCGACGTTCTGGAGGAGCTCAGGGTAGTTGTTTTTGAGTACAATGGCAGTTAACGCATGATTTGGGAAAACCTCACGCTTCAGAAGCTTAATTGTTCTCAGTTTTATTAGGTGTGCCAGAGCCTGACTTCTGCTGTGGTACCGTCCCTGTTGGTCATGTTCTCCCCAACAGCTTCAGCTGGTACATTGTCTCTCTTGACATCCCCAGATCTTTGGTTACGGTAATCACAGTCTCCCTTTTCTAGCATAGTTAAATCAAAAGTTACTCCTTCATTTGAAGCATTTTTTGACCCATTGTGTGCAGTAGGTGTAAAGTTATATGACTTCAAACTTATAAGAAAGCAAAAACAACACGTCGGCAAGAGCGACCCACAATCATCCTCACTGCAGCAGCACACAATCTTCGCTGAGGGTTGGCAGGGTGATGGACGTTTGCTATGAGTGGGCAGAGGGAATGAACAATCACTAACAATTTTTCGCCTTATTATGTCGGGTAGGGCAAACGAGATATTAACTCACATTTCTCGTGTAGAGTTTTTTCTTGCCATTGAAGTGTAAAGATTTTGTTTGCCGTCACTGTATACTGTGTATCTATATATATGGGTCGTAAAATAAAACTCTCATTATCATGCTTGATTCACAAAAGTCAATAGGTCGACATTATAAAAAAAAAACAATTCCGTGCTACCCTTGAACGTGCAGCAAACAAGGTACCGCCAAGATACGACAACCACTACAACCAACACGTCATGGTGCCAAGAACTACCGCTAAACTAGGAAAATGACAAACAATAAGTGATAAAAACGTACGAGACGAAAAGCAACCAAATACTGCAAGACACAGATATCCAAAATCCCAAGCCCTGTATATCGTCGCAAGAGAAAATACAATAAGCACAATGGCGCGTTGATGACGTACGTACCACCTTATGGGCCGCCATGACAGTTCACAACCCGACGAAAGGACCGAACCTACGGAAGAAATTGGAGCACTGATCACTTGGATTGATTTGCTGGCTCTGTCACAATAAAAAAAATAGATGCCATATACTGAGCTATGATGTGCAAGCCATAAAACATGAGATAAAACCGCAAAAATAACAGGAAATTACGATATACCTGGAGCCAACTGAGACACGTCCGCCCGGCCCCACTCAAAACTGAATGTGCTTTTATTGAGTTTGTCTGTTTATTAGTATGTTTGTTTGTCACTAAAATAATTCAAAACGTTCTATAGATGGATCCTTACGAAATTTCCAGGAATTGAGAAAGATTTGAAAAGTAACAGATGATTATTTTTGTTGAAAATCCATTCTGCCGTTTGTTGGTCTGCCTCTTTTTTCTTAGTACTGTAACTGAAAAAGTTACGGCCAGATTTTTATGAAATTTACGTAAGTTGCTAGGAACATAAGCTGGGCGTTATCGCGATAAAGTATCATCGATATTTTATCGCGATAACGAAATTGCGTCTTTCGTTATTTGTTTAAAATATTTTGAAACATCGATATTGTCGATAGTTTTTATCGTAAACTGCCGATAAGGGATACTTTTTTGACTTGGCTCTGAGCGAGCTGTTGGCACCGGGACACAGTGCGGATCCGGTAATGGCACTCGTCGCCGACGCATTGAACCACATTTATCTGAGAAATAGTATTACCAACAGTAGTATTACCCAACCCACATCGTGACTAAGAAAAAAATAGTCAATTTGCTAAGAAACGGAAACTCCGGTTTTGCGAGCTCATAGTAAACGTCTTATGTGCTCCTATGAAAAAAGTTTGCTGCCACTGTTGCAGATGAGGAATGTCTCCTAACCATTGCATTCCACTCGAAGGCTCGTCACAAGTGTATGGGCGCTTGTAAATCAGACGAGCGTATGAAAAAAAAAAAAATATCTGAAAATCCGAGATAAAATCCCAAAGGAAAATTTTTTGAGGCAAGCCGACTTGGAGACAACTAGTAGCAACAGCGAGGACGAGGAAACGGCAGACTACTCCGTCGGTCTCTGTAATTTTGATGACAGCGTGGCCATAATAAATCTCTGAAATCTTATCCTAATATAATAAAACTCTTCGTGTGTTTGTTTCGCGTTCGCTTCTTAACGAAATAGGCGAAAAATAAGTCAGGCAGCAGATTTCGTAATTCATTGCGTTTTCTTGGAGATCGATTACCAGGTTGCAGAAGATGGAGAAAGTGAAATCCTTATCCCTTTATCTAAATGCATGTCTTGCTTGAAACAGCTCCTTACATCGAAACATTCAAGATATTTGCACCTTCTCTTATAGTGGCCACTGAATCTGATTTTTATCACTTTTTCCAGACATCGGAACAAATGTTTGCTCTCAGATGATCAGCGAAGCACATACAAAGTAATCATTTTTGTCACGGGGTAGTGCACAAAATTATTTCCTGTCAACGTTGACATTAGGGGCTTTCGTATTTTGGCTATTTACTGCGCTCTTTTCACTGATAATTCCATTTAATGATGATAATAAGCTTACTTACGGCTACGCAAAACCATTTGTGAGGTTATCAACGATAAAACCACTATAATAAAACTGTAGGAACGAAAAACCTTAGCATCCTTGCTTCGACAGCGGCATCTTTGCTTACATCATGGCTGCTGCCAGGCAGCGGAGCGTGATATCGCTGTACACTGTTTTTTACGTATTTTTCGTAGGATATTAGCAGAGCCAGTCCTTGACGAATAATCTTAATGAGTAAGAACCATTTTGCAGCGAAAAGAAACTATTTACGAGGCTTCGTTACAGTATAGCAAGTTAAGGAAATACTCATTTTTGCGTTTGTAAACAAAGCTGGCACCTGATGCTTTCAGCGTCAGCGTTATCGGCACAATTAATTCCAAGATTTCCTCGTTTTTACTGGTTTATTATAGGGACAAATGGATTTCCGCAGCCTTATAGACGTTTATTATCATTAGTAAATGGAAATATCACTGAAATCACCACCGTAAATAGCGAAAATACAGAAGCCCCTTATGAAACCTTGTCCTTATTTCCTCCAACAGTTTTCGCTTGAATAGAAAAACTTTGATGTGCTGAGGGCTCATCCTCAGGTATCTAAGATATGCTGCTGGGAATCTATATATTCATACGTGAGTAGGTGCCTACTTACATAAGTACGTACCTACCTACAAACGTATGCACCTACCTACATATTTTTCATCAGTAACAAATAGAAGGAAATTAGAGATATAATTCGGTTGTATCTATGATACGGAAGATGAATCTCAGCTTCGCTGCATCAGTGTACGTTAAATTTCAAGGTGATAGGGGAAATACAATTGTACACGTCCCATATATATTTCCCTTGAGCACAGGCCGAGTGCTGAATATACTTTTCAAAGCAAAGAATCTGGTGATGGTAACCCGTACGGGCAGGAGCGAACGGGGACAAATAACACTCAACTTTTGCGAAAGAAAAGAAATTATTGGTGATGATAACCCAACGTGACCCGGACAGTTTAGTATAACATATAACTCGATATTACAGTATTTGTTTATTACCGAGAAATTTCCGGGGGTCTAACAGGAAGGGCCCTGCCAGACCGTCTACGGATGCAGCTAGTTTAATTTAATTACCTAATGCGTAGCTACTTGCTTATGTAAGTTTTTTTCTGAATGTCATCTAAAGAAGGGGACGATTTTGCTGCTTAGATGAATTGACAGAGAGAGCACTCATCTCATATGATAAATTCAGTGGGTTGTAGTAGCGTTTCAACCAGAAGCATATTAATAACGAAAGTGTGTTTAACGACGACAAGTTTTCACAAATTCCTCGCTGTAATTTTCTAAGAGCGCGGGTGCTCTAGTATAAAAATAATACTAATAAACATTTTTTTTCTCATATGGATGCAGTGCTCAACAAGTTAGAGCGCAGCTTCCTGAGGTATTCATTCTTCAAGCAAACATAGGAAGAAGATTTACGTAATTTAAAAAAAAATTATCAGACAGACTGATGTATTATTTTTCATTCTATGCATGCTACAAAAATAAATTTAAAGTTAGAGTAGACAAATTAGAGTTAAATATACAGTGCGCATTACCAATTATACTCAAAACTCTGACTGCGATCCACTATTACATAGTTCTACGATTACAGTGGTCGCAAAGCCATACGATCTAGCGAAAATTCTACGAATACAACAGCGAATCAATAGATGAGACAGTAGAGCTGCAGGCCAAGACAACCCTAAGTTTGGCGAACCCAGCCTTCAATAGCGAGAAGGCCCTCATCAGCCTCTTCCTTAGATGCAATTCGGTAATCCCGACCAGGGCTGCAGTGGAACGCCAGGTCACACTTGGGAAAGACGTTGTTTGGGTCAAGAGGAGTACCCTATTTGACGAAAGCTTCTGTATGTTCGTGCGTACGAGACTCAACGGCAAGTTGTTGGAGTTGTAGTCAGATTAACTCATCTAATACCCACGGTAGCAGCAGCCGCCTTGCATTCTGAACTGGTGTGTTACATATGCCGGGAACGAGCCCAGAGGCAGGTGAGCGATCTTTGTGGCGACCGATGCGCTGAGTCGGCAAAACTTGTTTCACAGCACGCACAGCTACCGTGGGGGCACTTAGCTTGCAAAAACAAATTGGAGGGTAGGCGGTGGGAGGTTGGTTGTCCTGGTCTTTGAACTTTCTATCGATGACGCCATACGTGATCGACTGCAGCCGTTTTTACTCCTCTGGGGCCAGTTGGCTCATACCGGTACCTGCAGCACGAAACAGTTCATATGGGTTTCTCAATGAAGGGTGCTATTAAGTTGATTTTGTCTTACCTTTTGAGAGGCGCGTTTGAGGAGGCACGTATATAGGTTACCATAAGCTGGGTTCATCACTTGAATTAACTTCACACTTTCGGCTTTTTTCAGCGCTGTCGTTAAAGAGCTAATTCAGCTAGCGCCGATCGATAGCTACAAATGGAAATGCGCGAACATCGCGCTAAAATATATGTAGATCCATGTGACATTAAACTCGTTCAAAATTAGAAATGTTAGTCGACATTCAGCAAACAGTTGGCACTTGCTATAACGCAAAGCATGCAGCAGTGCCTTAGGCTCCACTTTTTGCGGTTTATGCCCACGGAAACTATGCTGCCTCAATGGAATCGCATTAATTAAGTTGACTCCATGCTCAAAGCGCCGAGGAAAGTTGCTAATATGAGTCCGGCTTTAGCCTTAGTTAAACCTCCAGGATTATTTTTTGTGATGCTGCTTTGTTTCAAAGGATATTACGCTCCTACTTCTGACGCCTTGTTCTGCTCTTCGACTCTTGTCCCGAGTACGCATTAATTCAGCTTGTGAACCCCTCCTCTTGCATGGGCTTGTCATTTCTATGGACATATAGTTACCTCCGTCAAGGAGGTTATGTTTTCGTCGTGTTTGTCTGTCTGTCTGTCTGTTTGCCTGTTTGTCTGTTTGTCTCCTTGTCTGTCACCAATATAACTCAAAAAGTTATGAACCGATTTGAATGAAATTTGCAGGGATTGTTGGGTATGTTAGGAGGAACAGTTGATTAACTTTTGGTGAAGATATGTCCATCCGTTTGTTTGTTTGTTTGTCTGCCTCATTTTTCTTGACGCTATAACTCAAAAAGTTATGGATGGATTTTGACGAAATTAACATTAGTTGTTATGTTTATAACAAAGAATAAATGACCAAATTTTGGTAATGATTCGCCTGTTTGTTCGTTCGTTTGTCACTGTTTTTAATTTTATGCTTGTTAGCACAATAACTCAAAAGTAATGAATGGATCTTTATGAAATTTATAGGAGTTGTTAGTAATGCTAAAAGACATAAATGATCAAATTTTGGTGCAGATCAGTTTGTTCGTTTGTATGTTTGACCCATGTTTGTCATAACGTTTGTTAACAGTATAACTCATAAAGTTATGAACGGATCTTCAAGAAGATTGAACAAGCTGTTAATAATATAAAAATGCACAAATGATAAGATTTTGGAGTTTATACGAAGAAAATTATGGTTTCAGAGCCAATTTGAATTTTTTGCTACCGTTGCTTCACTTGGCGGAGGTATGCGCTCTCAGAGTGCTCTAGTTCAAAAAAGTAATTTTGTGATCAATAGTCTTCCTATGTTTAAACATTGCATTAAATTTAAGGCGAATAAAACGGACATTTGATTTAATTTTGAAGCGATTACCATGTAAACTTCTAAAATTTGAGACATACACTAAAATGATTTCAAATAAACAGTTTGCTTCGTGAATTCATTTCTGAAATAATCAATGTGTTTTCGTTCGTAGGAGAATGTATCAGTTATTGATATTGGCGATAAATTCATTCAAAAGTCATCGACTTTCGGTAAACGCGATAATGGTTATCGGTTACCGCAATATGGCTTTTTCGTTATCGTGCCCAGCTATGGTTAGGAATATCCCGAGGAGTAAGTGCCCAAAATTACTTGATGATTTAATCGTTCGTACGCCCGTTTGTTTGTCTCTGCGTTTGTTTTTTATGTTTCTTAGCAAAATAACTCAAAAGTTGTGACCGGATCTTTATGAAATGTACTGGAATTGTTAGAAATGTAGGAAATAAACGATCAAATTTTGGAGATCATTTGGTCTATTGGTGCGTTCGACTAATGTTTGTCACAGCATTTAACTCAAAATTTACGGACGAGTCTTCCAGAATATTACAAAGCTGTCATTACTGTTAAAAGGCACAAATTACCCTATTTCGGTGCTGATTAAGAGAAAATCATAGTTTCAGAACCAATTTGAAACTTTTGTTAACGTTGCCTTGCTTGTCGGAAGTATGGGCTCCCGGAGTGCTCTGGTGAAGACTGCCATGAAGCACCGGCAAACTAAACAAACGTCAAAAATCGGTAGGTATGATACTCTTCAAGTCGAAGCCGTACTAGAGACTTTCGTTCCGCTCAAGCCTATCAGTCGTTCCCTGTAAATGTTGTTGACAGGCTAGTATAGGGTTTCGCACGTGACATGCGCGGTAACGGTACGTTGTTACTCAGTAGGACGTTCTCCACAGTACCTATACAGTAGTGACAGAACAACCGTAGATTCACAGTGTAGGGTAGTTGCAATTACGAGTGTACTGAATTAAGAGGTTCTGAAATAAAATTCGAATAAAAAACAAACAGAATGTTCCATATTTGCGCACTTCTTTTGCATCTTATAATGTCGTCTAGCAAAGCTGTCTTAAGATTCCGTATTTTTAAAAATTACTAGACGACCCGTGACCCGTTGGGTCGTCATCACGATCGTCTTCGCTTTCGCAAAAAAGCAGGTGTTATGTAGCTGGGCATAGACCACCCGCTATGCGGCCCTCCTCATCTGCCCGTCGAGAAGCGGCCCGTTCGGTTCACTATCAACAGATTCTTTGCTTCTCTAACGAATATTCAACACCCAGGTTATAAGCAAAGTCTAATTTCTATGTTTCGTATTTCAGTAGTATTGCTCATGGAACCTCTAAATTGATCATGCCCGTTCGTGAGGCCCAGCTCAGTTTAACTTCCGTATCGCAAATACAATTGTATTGAAGAGCTAATCCATGGAAAGAATGCGACTGAAACCCCCCCCCCCCGTACCTCGAATTTCTCCTCGTGTAATACGGAAGAAGATGTGCCAAACAAGACACAAATAAACAAGTAAGCAAGACCGGTTCACGGAGTTTTAGTATAATACTAGACGACCCGTGATCCGTTGGGTCGTCATCACGATCGTCTTGTCTGTCTTTCGTGCCCATTTTTCTTCCTTCTCACCTGTTACTCATACTGATCTTTTTTCCATCTGTTTTTCCTCTTCTTTCCCGACTTGCTGTTCCCATGCATGTTGATCCTGTGTGGGAACACCCTCGTGCATGGGTTCCACGTGTCTATTATCACACTATGTATCCCTTCATTCTTCCTCTGTGACATCGTCTTTGTTGTGGAAACGGAGACTTAAACTTTTTAATATAATAATAGTCACGATCGTCTGTGCTTATTTATTTAGCTGGTCATAAACCACATGCTATTCGGCCGTCCTCTCCTGCCCGTCAAGGAGCTGCCCATACGGCTCACTGTCAACAGATTCTATGCTTGTCTAACGA
>LQNS02278166.1:1510215-1536684 GCA_001587735.2 Parhyale hawaiensis | reverse complement strand
ATAGTTCCTTGAACTAATTAGGGGCTTGAGACTTGTATGCTTGATTTTGAATTACATCTATCTATTGATATCTCCTGTATTAGGTTTTTTAAATTCTGTACAAGTTTCAATAAAAATTATTATTATTATTATAGTTACGGTGAACTCTTTATTGAATGAATCAATAAACAAAAGTCGACTAAGAAAGTCAACGCTTCATGAACTTTATTTCCCATCATCAGAATTGAAAAGGAAGCCTATAGACGAAAAATTTTTATTTTATTAATGCGAGCGGGACAGGAGATGTCATAGGTGAAAAGTGTAAAATGCGAATGACCGAGAAAGCATGTACAGTCGGGCGATTTAGCAGCAGCAGTGGTGGTACAGTCATTGTGTGGGAGGAAGAGAACTGGTACAGTCGAAAGCAACAGCCAAAATCCAGCTGTGGACCGTAGAGAGAGGTACAGCTGTAGTCATTGTATTACTAGGTTTTGTTTCATAGATGGAAAGAGATTCCAAACTTGCGAGTTCTATTGTATTTTAAAAGTCTACGATAGAGAAGCCATTCCTACTAAAAGAGTGATTGTTTCGTTCTGCAAGAAAATCAGGAGCTGCATGGGTAGGTTTTAGAAGTGGTAAGCCTGTTCTACTGGATATACCTAAATGTTGACCGAAGCGGGCTTGCAATGCTGCCCAGTGCTACCAACGTTCGAAGCATAGCAGCTCCTGCACCGAACTTTATAGACAACACTGGATAGAAGAACTGTGGGTGGTTTGCCTTTGAATTTGAAGTAGGATCCTATGGTAAACGTGTTTTTGAGGCGAGAAAACTAAAGTTAATATGCTGGTAAGCTTCGGAAAGCAAAATTTTCAAAGCGTTGACTGCATCGATGGTGGCTTTGCAGTAGTATGAAAGGGAGTAAAAAAAAATCTAATTTATGAACCGTAGGTTTAGTTATACCGGTATCATATAGTTCGTCAATAAACAGTTTGCAGTAGAGATGTAAAAGGTTGTGTGGATAACCGTTATTCCTAAGGAATGCACGAAGAAAATCTATTTCATTTGAGAATGCAAGGTATAAGAACAGGATAATAGACAATAGAGTTATAATAGCGTTAATTTTAAATTGATCGTAGCAGTGACTGAAGAAGCTAGGTCTAATACCTGAAAATGCTGGCTTCCTGTAGATTCAAGTGGTTAGCGTTGAAGCCTGATTTGCAACTAGGGTGTCTAAAATTGCTATAGAATCTTTTGATTGATTTTCAGCAGTGAACTTTATGTTGAGATACTTCCTATTGAAATATTGTAGAAATATGTAAGTCGGAATCTTCGCGGTCTTCGAAGATAAGGAAGGTGTCGTCTACTAACGTTTATAATGAATGGGTTTAAGACTAATCAGGCAATCGTTAACCCATACCAGCTGTCTTCCTCCCGCACAATGACTGTACCACCACTGCTACTGCCAAATCGCCCGACTGTACAAGCATTGTCGTAGGGACCTTCCAAACTTTCCCCTGTCATTCGAATATTACGCTTCCCACTGATAACATCAGTTTTCGCTTGAATAGAATAACTTGGATGTACTGAGGGCTTATTCTCAGGTATCTAAGATATGCTGTCACTAAAGACTTTTTGATATTGTCGGCTTAGTATTTCGCTTATTTCCTGGTCATCATCAATAATAGAACCTGTATCATTCACCAGTGGCCCGATTTTCGATTTTACCGAAGAATGATGTGATGCATAGGCAAAAAAAACATTTGCTGTTGTTTTTTATTGTTTCAATGGCTTGCTTTTTTCCTGTTTTTCTTCATCGTAATCTTGCAAGCTGACGTTCTATCTCATCTAGCTTCTTTTTGTACTAGGATTGTCGTTTGCACTTGATGAGTTTTGCACGTTCCTTAAGTAGTCCTTTACGAAATTTGTGGTGTGGATTTTTATTAAATTTTCTTTTTGCCGGGCTAAGGTACTTCATGCACTTTTCTAATAAAATTTTTTCGAATGTCTCATTGATGCTTTCACTTTCTATTGAGTTATATAGAAGTACGTTCCAGTTTGCTGACTGCAGTTCTGCATTCAAGCCGTCCCAATTTATCCCTTTGTCGTGTACGTTCAAGTCCCGTTGACTGGAGATGGTGTTTATATGCGTATATATCTGTGGTCTATGAGAATCGCATTCGCCGAGCTGAGTCGTTGTTTCAATAAGCCCATGATCAGATTATGTATAACCTGGATTGCAATATTTTTAATCAACTGTGCTTTATCTACGAAGAGAAGGTCTTAGACATTTTCATTTCTCGTGGGTGACGAGATCATTTGGGTCAGTGAAAATTCATCCATGATGCGCACTAGAGAGAGGGCCTGATCTTTTTCATCTCTAGTGGCTGTTGATTTTCTGGATAGTACGAAGCTTCCAGTTTCATCTGGTAAGTCTGTCGTTAGCCATATTAAGAAGGGGGAATTGAAATCACCAGTTTTATACAAATGATGCACGGAATTTCTGTGCAATGCATGTTGATTACTTGTAGCATTTCGGCAAATTTTTCGGTGGTACATTTTGGCGGTCGATAGCACACGACGCATATCAATCTAAGTTTTTCAGTATTGACAATAATGCAATCACACACTCCATTCGAAAATTTCTGCTTAGTATGTGACCATAGTTTTCTATTTGAACTTCTGCATCGTAGACTGTATCATCTAGATGAGTCTCAGTAACGGCAAGGAGTTTAGAACTTGCATCATTTATTATATCCAGCAGAACCATTTGTTTTCTGCAATTTTTTGCTAACAGGCCTCGTATGTTTATAACGTGCACTTTGCTAAGTATTTCATCATTATTTGATTTCAGATCTTGGTGTTCATTCTGATTTGCGGTGATGGTATGGCTGTTTACGTTTTCAGTTGATGACGTGTTCCAGGATCCTTCCTCCACATTTGTGTAGGATTTTCCAATCTTGGTGGATTGCAAGGTACTCTTGGCGCACTTCCCCTAATGCTGCAATTTTTCCATATAGGTCTCCATGGACGAGATCTTTTCGTTCAGTGTCTGTAAAAAATTTTGCATATTTTGCAAATCTCTCCTCACATCTTGATTGTTCGCGCTCACATCACGGTTATTCGCGGTAATATCTCTTTCTACATTGTACCGGTGGTTATTTTCCATGTACTTGTTAGTTTCTATGCGATTTGAGTTTTGCCCCGGTCTCCCCGAATTTTCCCCTCGTTTAGTGTGGGTGTGCCTATGGTGGTCAGTAAGAGCCGCTGGAATGGTTCCTGTCAGATATATTTCAGGACATGTGGTATCAAAACACGTGCCATTTCTGAATGATTCTTGGCACAACCATGGATGGAAGAGATAGCATTCTCTCTTGCGGCTGCAACCTTGCCTGCCGTATTTCATGAACCTAGGGCACCTCTTTGGGTGGAAAAATTTGTACCCTTTGCCTGAAATTCCACATTTACACTGGTTTTTGGCATAGAACTGGCAGATTCTGTTTTTTTCGCTTTTGAGTTTAAAGTCCTCTCCAGAGCTACTATTTTTCATTATAGAGTTCCGTGCTATTTCATAAATGTTTGTTTCCACGTCATGATCGCCGGTTTCCGCATATGTTTGCAGTGGTTCTTCTCCTGCAGTTTTCAGGCTTTCGCCCTCTGGTTTCTTTGTATCAGATTCCTTTGTATCACAATTGAAAATGAAGCTTTTGGGAAATCTGTTAAACATGTCGATCTTGTCTTGAGGTAACTTTGCACAAACAGCACAGTAAAGGTATTCACATTTTGTGCAAGCTATTTTCGGTGTAGTATTTGTAGTAGGTTCTCTACACCAGGTACAAACCCACTGTTGCTTCGCAGTGGAATCTTTCATTAACTGAGCACCCATGTCCAGACGGGCACACTGGCCCTTCCGTTCTGGTTCAGACCAAGACAAGACGCAGGAAAGTTGTTCTCCTCACACAGCACACACTGAATCATTTTACTCTGCTTTGATATCAGACACAAGGTACACTCACTTAAACAACGAGTTTCTTGTGGCTCACAATCTTTTATTGCCTCCCATGACTGAAGTCTAAGCTTCCCCTATTATGCGAGCTGCGCTGAGGTCACTGGTGCCGTTAGTCACACGGTCGAGTTTATAGCCAGGCGGACACTCTGCACATCACATAATTAGTTTATTGCTTTCGAGGCAAAGCTTTAGCTTTCTGATTTTATGATCTCTATCGGAGCAAACGACACTGTAGAACCGAACGGCACGGAACGTAACTGGTAACCGAGGAATTTCCGGAGGTCTAACCTGAAAGGCCCCGCCAGGCCGTGAAAGTTCCAGGGATGCAGCTAGTTTAATTTAATTACCTAATGCTTAGCTGCCTGCTAATGTAAGTTTTTTCTGAATGCTATTTAAGGGAGGGGACGATTTTGCTGTTTAGATGAAGTGAAAGAGAGAGCACTTATCTCTTATGATAATTTTAGTTGCTTGTAGTAGCGTTTCATACAGAAGCATATTAATAATGAAAGTGTGTTTAACGACGACAGGTTTTCACAAATTCCTCGCTGTCATTTTTTAGGAGAGCGGGTGCTCTAATATAAAATAATAATAATAAACATTCAATTTCTCCTATGGATAAAGTGCTCCACAAGTTAGAGCGCAGCACCCTGAGGTATTCATTCTTAAAGCTAACATAGGAAGAAGATTTACGTAATTTACAAAAAAATGGCAGACAGGTTGATGCAATATTCTTCAATCCATAAATGCCACAAAAATAAATTTAGAGTTAGAGTAGACATATTACAGTTAAATATACAGTACGTATTACCAATTAAACTCAAAACTTTGACTGCGATCCACGAGTACTACGATTACATTAGTCGGTAAGGCATACAATCTAGCTTGTGGGTTTCCCTATGAAGGGCGCTGTTAAGTTGTTTTTATTTTACCTTTTGAGAGGCGCGTCTGCGGAGGCACGTACATATATAGGTTACCATAAGTTGGGTTCATCACTTGAATTAACTTCACACATTCGGTTTTTGTCGGCGCTGTCGTTATAGAGCCAATTCAGCTAGCACCAATCGATAGCTACATATGGAAATGTGCGAACATCGCGCTAAAATTGCTTATGTATATGATATATGTAGATCCATGTGACATTAAACTCGTTCAAAATTAGAAATGTTAGTCGACATTCAGCAAACAGTTGGCACTTGCTCTAAAGCAAAATATGCCGCAGTGGCTCAGGCTCCATTTTTGCGGTTTATGCCCATGGAAACTATGCTGCCACAATGGAATCGCATTCATTGAGCTAACTCTATACTGATAGCGCCGAGGAAAGTTACCTTTACACACCTTTACACCTTTATTTATTCTGAAGCATCATGCACACAAGATATTAAAACAACGTGCTATCAATTGAGAATGAGTCCAGGTGAAAGTATCAGTTACTTATGGGACGCAAAGGACATTTGATATCATTTGGGAATGCAAGCATAGTCTTCTTCCATAAAATGATCTAGCTTCACACTAAGAAATGACATATATACACTGAATCTTTTCGCTTTTAAAATTCTTATCGCTATGACAAGCTGTTATAAAACTTAGATAACTACGAATTACTATACTTTGGTGATAAACATGCGCGTACAAAGTATTCATTATGAGTATGCGATCAGCGGCACTTATTTTATTGACCAATACCTCATAACTAAATAGGCGTTTGTTTACCTAGGTTATCTCACACAATAGAAGGATCAATTTTCATCAGTTATTCACAACCATATATGAGTTGCTAAAAAGAATGTCATTACGCGAATCAATACAGTCATCCTTTACAAAGCGGCCTAGCTTCACACTAGAATAGGACATATATACACTTCGAGTCATATATATCAAAAGTTCACGTCGGAAGGGCATATTGAACTTCGGTACGTATTACAATACACTGAGGATAAGCAAGCGCGTATAAAGTATTCATTATGGAAACGCAACCATCAACACTCATTTTACTTCACCATCACCACGAAACTACCTAGGTATTCGAGCTACCTTGCACAATCCGAGCATTGATCCAACCAGTAAGTAAGTCAATACGAAATGGGCAGAACCCAGGGTTTCAGCTCCCACCCTTAAGTTGCTAGTATGAGTCCGTCTTAAACCTTAGTTAAGCCTCCTGCAATATTTTTAGTGATGCTGCTTTGTTTCAGAGGATTTTACGCTCTTACTTCTGACGCCTTGTTCTACTCTTCGACTCTTGCCCTGAGTACGCATTAATTCAACTTCAACCTCCTCTTGCATGGGCTTGTTATTTCTATGGACATATAGTTCTAAAAATTAATTATGTGCTCCCTAGTCTTCCTATGTTAAAACATTGCATTATATTTGAGGCGAATTAAACGGACATTTGATTTAATTTTGAAGCGATTAACATCTAAACTTCTAAATTCTAAGACATGCACTGAAATGATTTCAAATAAACACTTTGCTTCGTGATTTCATTTCTGAAATAATCAATGTGTTTTCGTTCGTAGGAGAAAATATCGGCTATCGATATCGGCGATAAATTGATTCAAAAGTCATCGACTATCGGTAAACGCGATAACGGTTTTCGATTATCGGTTACCGCGATACGGCTTTTTCGTTATCGAGCGAGCCCAACTATGGTTAGGAATATCTCGAGGAGTAAATGCCCAAAATTACTTGATGATTTAATCGTTCATTCGCCCGTTTGTTTGTTTGTTTGTTTGTCTCAGCGTTTGTTTTTGTGTTTTTTAGGAAAATAACTCAAAATTTGTGAGCGGATCTTTATGAAATGTACTGGAATTGTTAGAAATGTAGAAGGACATAAATGATCAAATTTTGGTGATATGCATTTGCTCTATTTGTGTGTTTTGTGTTTGACTAATGCTTGTCACAGCATATAACTCAAAAATTTGCGGACGAATCTTCTAGAATATTACAGAAGCTGACCATATTTCGGTGCTGATTAATAGAAAATCATGGTTTCATAACCAATTTGAAATTTTCGTTAACGTTGCCTTGCTTGTCGGAAGTAGGCCTATGGGCTCTCGGAGTGCTCTAGTGAAGAATGCCATAAAAAAACAACGGCAAACTAAGCAGACATGAAAAATCGGTAGGTATGATACGCTTCAAATAGAAGCCATACTAAGGACTTTCGTTCCGCTCAAGCCAATCAGACGTTCTCTAAAAATGTTGTTGACAGGCTAGTTGGGTTTCACACGTGACATGCGCGGGAACGGTACGTTTATACTCTGTAGGACCTTCTCCACAGTGTACAGTAATTACAGAACAACCGTAGATTCGCAGTGCAAAGTATACTTGCAATTACGAGTGTACTTATATCAACTCTCAACACCTTAATTAAAATATTACTCATGTTGGACGACTTAAAAAAAATAGATTCAACCAGTCGTCGACAGGCGGCCTCACAAAAGTGTGTGACGATTTGTTACGACAATAACAAGAAGGTTCGGTCAATTTACGTAGCGCATGCATGAACTTCAATAAAATTACAGAAGCAAAATAATCAGCATTCAATCATTAATAAATCTCCCATTGCCAGCAAAGCGTCATTAGATCTTACTTTTTTCGTTAACAAGCAAATAAATTTTAAGTTAGGTTCGCTTCACAAAACGCCTGAATAAAGAGGTTCTGAAGTAAAATTCGAATAAAAAACAATAAGAATATTCCATATTTGCTCATTTCATTTGCATCTCATGATGTCGTCTTGACAAGCTGTCTTAATATTCCATATTTTCAAAAATTATATTTAGCTTGCAAAAGACTGATACTTGAGCACTGCTTGTAAAATATTTACCCAAGCTAAAAAAACTGTGACACTTTAACTGTAAGCTACTTGCAATATTTTTCCCTGCTCTCCCGTCGTTCTAGGCAAACGAAGTGTTAATATAAACATAATAACACTGTTTTTGGCCGAAATTATATTACAAAAGCAATTGATTCGTCCATTTCACAATACCAGTTTCACCCGAAATTCGCTTCGACGGCGCCAAAAACACAACCTGCAGCATTCTGCCGGCGCTTGCTCCAGCTCTGTCAGTCGTCACAGTAGTGGGCGTCATTTGTTGGCCGATGGGCCGTGACGGCAACGAAAGTTGCTAGTGTGAGTCAGCCTTAACATTAACTTCAATCATCTCTTCGAAACCGACTGAATTTTTTTCAAAGAGAGATAAGCACAGCTATGGTTACAGTTTCTCGAATTCGATATAGGAGCGTCTTGCAGGTTGATTTCTTATGGATCTAACACTGAAAGCATAACGTGTAAATGAATGACAGACATACAGTATGTACGTATGGAACCACAGGTAGAATAATATTATACACCAGTGTACCAGGCCTTCAAAAATTACGACAAAAAAATTCGTGCTTTTTCTCCATTGTAACACTTTCATTAATGCAACTGCCAACTTAAAGTAAAAGAAGAAATGAGCGTTCTCTGCTTCACACATGCAGAGCAGTGAAACTCCTTTCTTCTTTCTTTCATTTTTCTTTTCTTCATTTCTTTTTCCCTTAACTTGGAGACACATTATTTGCCTTTTAGAGGCATACAAGCATCACTCAAAATCATTATTATCATCGAAGGGATTTCACGACCCAAATAGATCGGTTGAGCGATGTTCAGCTCTACACTCTGGAGCCGGGTCACATCCCGCGACCTAAAGCTCAGAGGATTATTATTATTATTAAATCACACCAGATTGGCGACGTGGGAACGGAGAAACTCCATGAGGTTAACAAACGCCCACACAACCAGCCCAAAAGGTGAAGAAAACCATAAG
Organism: Parhyale hawaiensis; assembly: GCA_001587735.2. NCBI lineage: Eukaryota > Metazoa > Arthropoda > Malacostraca > Amphipoda > Hyalidae > Parhyale > Parhyale hawaiensis. The sequence goes on along the minus strand of LQNS02278166.1, from coordinate 1,527,896 downwards.
AAAAAAAAATAAAAGATCTGAGGTCACAGAATAGCACTGTGAAAAGATCGTTTAAAGCTGCCAATACCCGCACCAGCAAAGACAGAGCCATCATGACCATTCCAAACATCCACATACGATGGAAAAAACGAACGAGAATACTGGCCCGTACGGCATCGTAACGGTTCCACGTCAAACTCATGAAGAGCACCAATACGCCGAGTGTACCTCACCTGAACAAATGGATCTGGAAGAAAATCAGGCAGTGGATGACTAGGGTAGTCATAAATTTTAAACAAAGAGCAGACCCCCACAACTCTGAGATGATGCGCCAGATCAAAGGACACAACACCATCCAGCATGAACCCACATCGACGAACAACTTGGTCAAGCAAACACAGATGGCAATCAGCTGCAGAACCTCAGACCACAGAGCAGTACTCCAGAAGAGGGAGGACATTGCAATTAAAGCAGCGACGTGTCAGTTCTAACGAGCCAAAAACCCTCCAAGCACGCTTCATAAGACCAATTTTCTGTGATGCACCTGAGGCAACCGAACGAATGTGGGGCTAAAACGTCAACTTTGGATCAAAATTGACACCCAAGATTACCACCCAAGATCAACCATACGAAGTGACACACCATCCAGTATGAGTGCAGGAAAAGGAGGTCCCACTGTACGCGACCTGGACACGAGTATGGTCTTAGTCTTGTCCGCATTTAGCCTCATTCTACCTAGAACACCAGGAATAAATCATTTCCAAATCATGCTGAATGGATTCTGAAACCTCTAATCTATCACTATGCTTATCGCAAACAGCCAGCAAGGTAACACCATTAGCGTAACCAACAAGTCAATTATTCACAAGATCAAACAGGTCCACCGTATATACGATTAACAACAGAGGGCCCAGAACACGACCCACTACACATTGACATCTGTCAGATAAAAATTGACTAATAACCGCGAAAACTGAACCACCAAAACCCATCAATCTCAGCTTATGGAGCAGCCTAAGGTGATTCACGCGATCAGAAACAGCAATGAAGTCAAGCTGTACCAACCTTGCGCATCACAAATTCAAAAGCCCTTACGAAAACCATACTGTGTTGGGGAAAGGACACCCTGCTTTTCAAGAAAGCAACCCAATCTCGACGCAACCAACCTCTCATAAACATTCGACAAAACAGGTGTGATCGAGATGGGTCTATAAACAGAGGTACGGAATGAAACAGAGCCCTTCGGAACAGGCGTCACATGGGCGACACGCCAGCACTCTGGAAAAAAGCCCAGCCACAACATTCGACGGAATACAGAAGCAAGCGAGGCTGCGAGCACACCAGCCACCCTCCGAAGAGAGAGAGAAAATATTCCCGATGGATTAGTGTTCCCATTGGGGTCCAGGTCAAGAAGAAGGCAGTGCACTTCAGAAGATCTGAAAGCGCAACCGGAGAACCTCGGCTCGGGATCACATGCAAAGGGAATGCGCACCCGGTCCCGGCTCTGCTTCCCATTCAAGTGGCGCTACAAAAAATCCGCCTTGGCAGCGGGGTCCGTAACAAGATCACCACCAGCACCAATTAAAGGAGGGACAGAAGAGCTCACACCATGCACAGCGCTCTTCAAGGTGGACCACCACTTGTGTGCGCTAACTGACGAAGCCAGCAACTCCCTGGACCTCAAATTATGCTCCCTTTCAGTTACCTCATAGGTAGCACCGACCCGACGCTGCTATTTCCTGAAAATCAACAGCAGACCGGCTAGTATGCCAACGGGCATATGCCTCCTGCTTCAACTGGTGCACCCTCCTGCAGGCATCATGAAACCAGGGTCCATCGCCTGTCCTGTCCGTTATGAAGCGGGGAAGGGACATAGGCGCGCACCCTGTCAGAGAGAAGCCAATCCAAAGTAGACCCAGGATTAGGAGACTCTCACAACACCCCAAGGTAGCGCAAGAATGGCACCAGAGACGGCATCCCAATTGACTCTAGACTTCAAAAATATTTCACGCCTAACAGTAACTCTGGTGACCCACTGACGAACCTGCAGCGTCGCAGATAGGGTACCATGGTCCGAGGAGCCAATGGGAGACACCAATGAGCCTCCAACCAGATCAGGAACATCAGTAATCAGTAGGTCAAGAACAACTCCCATCAAATGGATGGGACCCTCAACCAACTGCTCACAACCAGAGGCACTCGCGAAATCGAAGGCTGCATGGCCATTGCAATCGGTCCTCCCAAAGCCTAACCATTCCACAGGCAACAATTAAAATCACCCATAAAGGCAAAAGCAGAACGCCTATCCGACGACTGAATCCTAGCCATTGCATCCAAGAGGCAATCAAAGACCCTATCATCAGCAGACGGGCTGTGATACACTGAGAACAAATGAAACTTCCTGAATGAGCCACAGACTCGAAGCACCACTAGCTCGCAACATGGGCACTCATATTCACTCTGCCTAGACACAACAACACCTTCTTGAACGTAAGCAGCTATGAGTCTCGCTACCGTAGCACTGGCTTTTCAAAGTTTCGGGATCATCAGCTCAGAAACACGGCGATGGCTTGAGACGAGCGTCTCCGATCATAGCAGAAGGTCATAACTGGAAGAGGCTACAGCAAGTTCAGCCAAATTATCATATAGACTCCTAATATTAGTACACAAGATCTGGTAGGAGCGAGACCTAAAACCACGAGGACGGGGTTCTCTTCCATGTCCGGCTATCTAGTTATCAGGCACGCAAAGAACAATAAATAAACATACACCATAAGCAAAGGAAATCATAGAAAAAAAATACAAAAAAATCGACAGTCATGATAGCTACGCAAGCGGCTAGCTTGCGCCCCAGACCCTGCCATCACCAGTACGGGCTTTGGCCGAAACGAGGAAGAAGAGAAAGGAAGGAAAAGAGCATCAGGTGGTACTACCTAACGGAGGGGAGAGAGGAGCAGACTGCGGAAGACTGAGTACCCAGCTATGGCACCAGCATGTTCATCTCCTCTCAAAATCACCTTCTCAGTAGGAACTGCGGCTAGCAGCAACATCCCCTCCGGAGAAGGCACTCGGGACCCTCGAGTTATTGAGGCCCAAATACAGTATATTGTGGCAGGCAAAGGCACGCCAGAATATACCCTTGAGGGTAAATATCAATATTGACTCGGTATCATGGATATCCCAGCGTATCAGATACAGTAAGTGAAAACTTTTCGGTGCAACGAAAAGGTGTTGCAATCAGAAATAAAATCGAGTTGTGAGAATGCCTGATGCGGCAAAAATAGCTCTTGGAAGAAACTAAGATTCAGGATGCATGAGAGTGCCAATGGAAGCTTCGGATATCATCAGGGTTTCGATTTAAATGTTGGCAATGGAAGAAGTACCTGCAAAATTGCAGACACATTTTTGCCATCGCCTGCAACCTGGCCTGATTTTCACCTGTTTTCTTCACGTCGGACAAAAAATGGGCAGTTAAAAATAAAAAAGTAAATGAATGAGCAAATAAATAAGTAGATAAATGCCCATTGTTCTTCGTTATGTTATCTAAGATTATACGGTTTCAACCCTGTCAGATGTACACGGCGGAAATAAGCACTAACCGCGACTCTTAAACCTGAAGTGCTTATGCAAAAATGAACTCAGTAATGAGGTAATTATGATTATTTATACACTCTAGAAATTTTATTCAAACTTAATTGTTTTAGTTCTCACACTTCATTCGTTGAAAAACTGCCGATAAGCTTTGCGCCGCAGGTAATGTAAAAATGTTATTAAAGTGAGAGCTCAAATTTTACACTTTAGCTATAACAATATGCAGCATATGCTGGAAGTCTTGCTACGGTTAACGTATCTGGAACCATATATTATTTTAACAAAGTTAAATGAAATGTGGTTTAGACTCTAGCCAGTTTATGCTCGTTTATCTTCATGAAACAGCAATTATTAACAAAATTCACAAAAGAAAATGTACCGAGAAAGGTTCTTTTCCCAAGATAGCTTCCTCGTATGTCTCAAAGTAATTGGGTTGGCTGCTGGTTTAATCAGAATCTCAAGTTAGGGCTCAACTCGTATAACTGTCAATTTTATTTATTTGATAAACTACACTTCAAATATCTACGAGAACTACAACATTAACTCCAAGGTCTGTTATTCGCTTCATCGCGCTGTACACAAATTTAACATTTTTTGGACAGATGGCTTATTTTCTCTCACGTCCATCATAACAAATTACTGCAGGTCATAAAAATGCATGTCTGCTCATCTGCAACGTCACTGTTGTTATTTTCCGTTCAGAGCGCTAATCTCATTTGCTGTCCCTCATTTACCCAAGAGCAGTCTATAAATGCTGCGTCATAATACAAGACGACATAAAGTGTTCCAAAAAGATATGAGAGCTCATCAAGTGTCGTCTAAACTTGCGACTGGTATTGTCTATCTATAGAATGACCCTCAATTTCTTTGGGTATTCTTCTTTGTTTTCCTGGAAGAAGAAGGCTGTTGGCCGAGGGGTTCGTGTTGTGTGGGGAACGAGTAAAGTTGGTCCTCCAAGTTAGGGACCTCGCCTGCTTGATTAGCTCCTGAAGAGATCGTAAGTCTTGCTACAAAATGAGAAACGAGCGGGGCTGAGTAGCTGCTAGAGCAAACCGGGTCGTGTTGTGCGCTGGCTGAGAGAGGGCGAAAGCCTCATATACAGGCGTCCCAAAAGGGACGAGGCTTAATAAGGCCTTTGTAGAATGTGTTTTTAGCATTGTTTGTTATAATAGACCTAATGTTTATTTGTTATTAAATGAAAATGTGGTACTTTAGACTCAATACAGCTATACTTCTTAGCAAAATAAAAATGGCGTGACCCTCTGCAAAAAGGATCAGTGGTTGCTTCTACGAAGTATATTTATTTTTTATGTGGTAAATCACGGTTTTGCCCTAGAGTAGTACTTTTGGGTGTCATTTCAACTTCAGTTTCAATTCGAAACGTTTCGAAAAACTTCTGATCTGAAAACGAATCTGTGAATATCCATTGTATGAGAATATGTGCTCGCCATCGTTGCTATACATATGAAAATATAATTGCTAGTCACTAGTCTGACGTACTCTAGAATAATTCTTTATTTTCTTTTTAGTGTTATGCATTAAAAGCAACCAAATAATATGAAATTTTTAAGTGTATATATGCATAATTTGTAAAAAAATTACCTGTTCATTTTCATAGCATATTTCTTACGTTTTCATGGTGAATTTCCCAAGAAATATCTTACATGTACGTATAACCTCTCGTATGAACTCATGCAGAAATATGATATGATTATCTTCCAGTTTATTTAACATCCGTTAAAGTTTATATGTATCTCCGCGCTCTCTTTGGTTTCTCTGTGAAATTTGTGTAAATACTGTCTTTATGCTCTCTACGGCTTCGTCCATTGGGATTTCATCTGAATAGCATTTACCCACGGCCGATTTCCGAACCCTAAAGTAAATCGTAGGCCTCACTCCAGTCTTGTTGGAGCACCAGCGTATATTGTTCACGCGCTTTAACGAATTTTTGATATATTTTAAAATCTGGAGTCGGCTATCCCATTAGAACTCGTTAATTTGAACTCTAACACTGAATGAAGCAGAAACAGCGACTCGCTGGGCACATCAATGATGACAAAGTTCCATTTCATTTCCAGGTCTACAACGAGAGCCAAATTTCGGGCGCCGGCTCCTTTGAAAGCGACAGATTTCTCTCTCCAACACCGAATGCTTAGGGAAATCATATGCAAATTGGTCTTTCAGCATCTATTGAAGAACATTGGAACTAGCCCATTCGTTCGAATTATTCCACTCTGAAGTACATCGCTCGATCCCAGAAAATGACTTTGGGGAGAGTCACTCTAACTCGCACGTGCCACTAAGGCTTTCCTAGAAGGATGATCATCTTCAGCCCCTAAAAGAGCAATGCTTAACACTTAAATATGACATTTATAGAGAAATTTAACCGCTTTGTACCTGATGTACAGACATTGCGGATGTTAAAAAGAGCGATTAAAGAAGTGATTGCTTACTTCTTTGCTGTAATTTTCTTGTGTTACTGCGTAAAGCCTGATTAGATTCGACATTTAAAAAACGCTAGCGTTTCGGGATTAGATTCCCATCTTCGGAACTAAGAAATTTAAAATCAAAATGTAAGGATGTGAAACATTAAAACTAGAAATTTATTTTTATCTACTAGTTGGGAACAGAGGTGTTGTCGTGTGGGGGTGTAAAAGGTGAATGACTGAAAGTAGTAGACAAAACAAGAGTACCAAGACAACCGTTCCACTTCCGCTTTTCGCTTCAGATGGAACGCTTATCTTGATACTCTTGTTTTGTCTACTACTGTAAATATTCAAAAACACCAGTTTACAGAATTAATATTGNATATTAGGACCTCGCCGAGCTTACTTCAGTCATTCACCTTTTACACCCCCACACGACAACACCTCTGTTCCCAACTAGTAGATAAAAATAAATTTCTAGTTTTAATGTTTCACATCCTTACATTTTGATTTTAAATTTCTTAGTTCTGAAGATGGGAATCTAATCCCGAAACGTTAACGTTTTTTAAATGTCGACTCATGTTAATTAGATTCTCATTTGTTCTGTTTAGTACCTCGTTTGCATGTTAGATCGTAACTCTTGCGCTGATGTAGTAAAATGTAGCGTGAAGCTCGTAACTTTTACACTAATTCATTTCAGCGTGCTACTCTGATCTGCCGAATGCATCATAACTTTTATTATCTTCTGGTTCTTAAAATACGTGTCACGCTTTATTGCAGGTTGATTTTGTAAAGTAATTTTACTGCGCAGACACAATAGCAAAGCCATATTCAATACAAGAAAGGTTTTCACGAAAGTCAGTCTAGTTATGTATCATTAAGATGATTGATGTAGTACTTAAGCTCCGAATTATGTGACTTTATGTAGTTTGACTAAATTTCTAGCATGTCACATTTTATAGCAGATGTCTAAAATGCTCAGTTTAGGTGAAGCAAACGAGCTATGTTCTATGTACCAACATATCTTTCAACACTGAAACAAAGAGAACAATTGAAACATGACATGCATAAATACAGTATTTCACCAGGACACTATGTGAAGATTATCTACTTTAATTGTCGACGTATCGTCCTAATTTTGAAACGACCTTGAATGGTCTATCGCCCATTTATTCAGAGAACCCTTCAATCTTAGCAGATGATGTCGACCCTGCACCACGCTAAATCTTCTGCCTCAGAGTTTCATTCCCTGTATACTGAACACCTCCCTCATACACCTTCTTCTTAAAAATGAACCACTCAACCAACCACATGGGGTTGAGGTCAGGAGAAGCAGGGGGCCAAGTCATGAGAATAGCCTTTTTGAGGCCTAGACTACTTAGGAATGGCGTGGTGGCATTACCGGAATGCGATGTCGCATTATCATGCATGAACATTAGCTAACCTCGGCGTGCAAGAGGCAGTACTTCCAGCTATATCCACAAATGTTCTTTCAGAATTCTGCAGTAAGTCTTGCTGAAGATTTTAGCACATGGCGATCGAAATTGTCCTACAATCTCGCGCCCCTGATCATCCCTGCCAGAACATTACTCCTCCACCACCACTTTGCTGACGCCGGAGTCGAGTAGGACGAGGTTCCCCAAAATATAACCAAAGCTTGGACCATCCGTCGGGTACATTCAAGGTAGCTCGAGCCTCATTTGGAAAAAGGACATTTCGGAAGTCGGTCTTCGTGAATTTCTTTGCCCATGAGATGCATTTCTCCTTATGGGACCTGTTCAGGAGGAGTTTGGAATGGATTTCTCATTTCTGGCTACCTACTTGAGAACCCTGCACTCGGTACTTTTGGACTTGAGTATAAAGCAGCACCTTCGAAAAATAATTAGCAGCTCCGAGAATCTATCCATTGTTACTGTATCTTTGTGTCTCTTCAAATGGCGTCATCCACTCTCTCTCACCGTGGAGTCCTTCACCCAACTATCGTTTTGCACCCACGTACACTCTGCTACAGCTTCACGTGTCATCCATAGAAACCAGTGCTCTAGGAGTCACAGGATCCGACTCAGCACGAGTCTGTTTTGCTTCTTCACACGAGGCACAGCGGGGAGTTTCTCCGACCTTGCTTGATCAGTAGGTGGGCAAGTCTTCTCAAACACTTATGTATATTTAGTGAATGCAGCATTCTTCCAGCTTATTTCGTTAAAACCATCACAACTTAATGAGCTAACGTTGACACATTTGACTTATTTAGAATATAATAACTAGCTGGCAATAGACTGACCAACAGGCCCATTCCCAGAGACCAGCCGGTACTCACGCTCCTGCTCTCAATGAGCTATCGCCATGAGTTCAGAATCATAGAAATTTCTGAGGGAGAATAGATGAAGAACAAATAACGTCAGGCATGGAGAAGATCGCGCAAGCACAATAAAGTGCTTTCGATCCGGGGAGCATGGAAACGTTATGTTAGTCGTGGTATGCGGTGGCTTAGAAGCTTTCGCCGTTAGGAGTTTGTTACTCCTGGAGGAGTAACAAACTGTGGAGGATGTGAATCCCAATATTTGTCGAGACGATTTTTAAATGCATTGATCGACTCTTCACCAACAACTTCGGATGGTAGTCTATTCCAAATGTTCACTGTGAAGTACGGGTAAAACTGCTGACTGAGAGTAGTTCTTCAATCTTTATGCTTGAGTTTCAGGGAGTTGCTTCATAAGTGATCATTTTCGTCTCTTTCAAAGAGTTCCGCTGTAGGCACGTCGTTACAGCTATTCAAATAGGTGAATGTTTACATTAGTTGGCCCCTCAATCGCCTTTGCTCCAGGGAGATAAGCCCCATTCTTTTAGGCAACATTCGTATGGCTTGCTTCGCTGTTGAGGTATCAACTTTGTCGCTTTGCGATGGATTCTTTACATTGGATTCTTTCCATTTTGCAAAAAGTGAAAAGAGTCAACAGAAAATGCTGAAATTTCTAATCGCTCTTTCTGCTACCTGAGGTCGATAAAATATTGTTTATAATCATTATTAACTCGCTTTTGGTACCGCAATGATGCTCTCTTTTAAAATTCAGTGCGTCGAATTAGTTTCACTAGGACGTGAGGTGCTCAAAACACAGATTCTACTTTCATTTTCAGACAATAAATCCAGTCATGGTCTGCAGCCTTTTTCACTGCATTTAGGAAATGTATTGCGATCACAAGCCTGTCATAATTACCCTAGTAAAAAAAAAAGCTTAGAGTACTACTGAGCGAAGTTTTCGGAGCCTGTACCGCTTGAGACTCCCAAAAGCCAGCTATGAAGTACCGAAGCACTTGAGCTCCATCGTATCATAAGCCGAAACTTAAGTCATAACCTAGATTTTCCCGGCCACAACCCGGCAATTTCTGAGTTTGTGGGCAATACCCTAACTTTTCTGTCACCTGCGTCACCGCAACCTCCGCCTCCCTGTCACCGGAATTACGCAATTTTCAGTTGGTGATTGCAACGCGATGTTTGACTAGCTGGTGGCACTGCATTGTCTAGCACACGCGGCCCTATGCATAGAAGCGTGACAGCAAGACACTATAGCTCTTGTTAGATTGTTAACTTGAGACCCTTTCGGCCAGGGTATAATAACGTAGCGGATAAGACCACGCAGAAATGTTTTGTGACGTCATCGGAGTAGAGCCGATCTACACCGCCAAAAACTCTATTAGAAGTCAATTTTTGCTCTTCTGAAGCTATGAATTGGCAATCGAATTGACTTTCTTCCTCACTTCAGTCATCTTGTTGGTGCTATAGCTCATATACACAGCTGAGAAATACAAAGGAGCTGCATATAAAGGATATGATAGAAAGAGATTGACAGTAACGCCATTCGTAAAGCGAATGCGCCGCAGAGATCATTAACTCGCTGACACTCCCCACTATTATTCATATCCTGTAGACGGTGTATACCAGAATAAAAATAACTCAAATCAAACCTCATGCATGTCATAAATGCTAGCACCTGGGTATAAGAACTGCACTGTAAACGTTATGTTATTTGAGTCAAAGGAAGACCTATTCAACATTATCTGACTTTATTTTATTAAGTTAATGCTATATCGATCGCATTTCGTTTGCATAAGTGTTATCTGTAATAAGTTAAGAATTATATGAAACGTGGGTCTACTTTAATTTTCTTGTACTATGGTTACTACGACCATAAACAACAATTGACGGCATAGTAAGCTGAAGCATTTCTCTCCAACAACTGTTCATATGCTAACAATATACTGCGCGGTGCTCTACACTCTGTACATCACGGTATATTATATGATGCCAGGTGCTAACTTTTTCAAAATGACGATAATTGTTATTGTCCATCTCTCTTACCTTGCTTTCAGCTACATATGCAAGGCATTCGCCACATCTGACACAAATGTTGTGTGTTGTGTTAACCATAAATTTCATTTGGTTTCGGTATCGAAAATAAAACAAGTAAGAATTAGTCGATCTCGTCGTTGCTGCTTTTTCGCTATAACGTTTCAAGTATCTGCAGATTCAGCATGAAAAATAAAAATCGACCCAGGCCAATAATGCGCACATGAAATTTTAATGATACCGACCAAAACTAACAAATTTTCTGGAGAATCCTAGATTTTCTGCCCAGCACCAGTTAGATCTAAAAGGCTTCTAATTTCCTGTAATGCTAAATTTAGCCATTATATTCACCATTTTCGAAGTGCTTACAAGCAGCTGCAAAAACTGGATCTTCCTCGTGCATCGTGTGTTAATGAAAGGTTGTAATAAACAGTTTTAACCTTTGAGCTGCAAAACATTCGCTTAGGGTTTCAATACCTGCTGATTTAATAAAAAATCGCTTGGTTTTTAGTACATTTGAGAAGGTTTTACTGCCGGAGACTGTCAACAGTGCAGAATCGTGAGGGGCCTGCATGTAAGGCAAGTGAGTATGTAGGTAAATTACAGAGCTCCAAAGTTAAAATTAATGTATACGCATTAGCAGCGAGCACTAAAGGGCATCAGTAGGGTCGAGTAGCTGTTCAAAGGTTTAATATTGTAGTATTTCTATTCATATTATCCAAAACTCTGAAAGAAACCACCCAAATATGTTGTTAAAGAGACAAAACGACAGTAATAATTATATAATATATGACTGGCCGACCTGCATACCGTGTTCAGAGTTATCTGGAATCTGTTTTTTCTGGGACAGCATTCCCATGATTCTCCAATTTAGGTAGCTAACAACAAAGAGCGGCACAAAATTATCTCCGAGTCGCAAACTCTTACTTCTAGAAATCACCAAGAAACTCTCTCCCCAACAGGCCTCGCACGGCATCCCCTCGCTTTATTTATGGCTCACCTCTGAGCGTGTTAGGAATATTTTCCGCTATTACAACCTTTAGAATAGCAATGATGTATGGCTCACCGTAACGTCCGATTTTATTTATCGTAGCTGTAAATGTCTGTCATTCGGTGTACCAAATTTTGGAGGCGTGAAACACCGCTTAAATTCGAAGCGTTCCGCACAGAATACTCCGGGCTTTGTGTCTCTAAGATTTACAAGAACATAAAGTGATTCTGAGCAATATAAATGACACGGCATGCGTGCCTCGAGACGAACTCTGCAGAGCATTTTTACTTTCTTTTGAAAGCGACTGAGGAGTTTCGTAAGAGTTTTTACGCCTTCGGGACACGCGAGTCACTGCCTGATATTTTGTGTAGATGCTGCAAAGTGAAGTGTAATAGATTTCCTTAAATAAAAGTCTATCATTTAATGTTTTCATTTTCGGACAGAGATTTTATGGTTTTCTTGTCTCTGTGATGCATTTACATTCTTGGAGTCTTGGAAATTCTCGTTTCCTATTCTTTATTCCTCTCTAATTGAAATAAAGCACTGGCTTCTGCTTTCAGTGAAAAATTTATTCACTTATCGGCTTTCAGTGTTACCTACATGTCTGTAAATCCAGTCTTTGCTATACTATAATTTTGCTAATAATCGCACAATCTTATATAACTGACTCTATCTTTCCAGCAAGCGTACACGAAACAAACGAACGAGATTAGAGCAGTGATAATTGAAGGAAGCAGAATTTCAATCAGGTGTTGTATCCGTAAACTCTCCTGAGGTTGAGGCATGGGTCAATCTTGTCATAGAACAGTTTGATAGAAACATAACTGTTTTCTTTGCCTGTTCTAGTGGTTGGGTGTAGGGCAAAATTTTAAAAATAATGCTCCCTTATTTGCTACAATTATCTTTCAAATTTGCTGCAAATTAGCTCACAAGGGTAGCTTTCAGAACCTAACGCGTTCAGGTAAGTCCTGTACTTGAGAAACAAAAATTAGCCATGAAGTGAGTGTAAATTATTATTTGTCAAGCTATAAATGTGGTTGGAAATTCCTTGCGTGGCAAAAGCAGCTCTGCAAATATTTTATGATTTACTCACAAGTATATGCTACTCGACAGACATATTTCACAAAAGAATAATCTACCGACCATCTATAGACTTCGCAACATGAAGAAAAAGCGTTTTCTGTCACTGGAGCCTACTTGTGAGATGATCTTCCAAAATACTTAATGCGATGGATGATAGTGTCCATTACTACAGGTGCTACAAGTAAACTGATATCGTAAAGAACTTATCATATTGTTCTTTTTGTAAATACAAAAAAATCCTCCATAGTTGACGTGTATACTTATGCAGCTTCAGTTCAAGTATAAGGCTGTACTATTTTGGGATATCTAATGATCCATTGCATAGAATTCTACAGATGCTTCTCGCAAAACATTACATCAATTTCAGTGTCTCAAAATGTATTATATGCTTGATATTTAAACATAGTAGACCACCCACTGTCTTTTGGTTCACTCAGTTTTGAAAACATTTATTTAAATTCTTCTTGCCACCCCACCCAAAAAAGTTTATAATTCCATTAAGTCCGCAAGCTCCTCAAAATCCACCAAGTCCACGATGCCACAAAATTCAGCTAAGTCCACAAAGTGCATCAAGTTCACAAAGTCTACTGCGTATACAAAGTAAACCAAGCAAAGAAATTATACCAAGACCACATAGTCCCGAACTCGGGTCTATCCATGACTGAACTACGTAAGTTACGTTAATCAATCATGGGTCTATCTATATTATAATCCTACTTGCCCCTCCGTTAGATAGTTAGCTAGCTACTTAGTACGACCGTGACGCTTTCATCAGTATTAGATAGGGGAAAATTAGAGCATCTCCGAGATATCTTGGATGCGACCTGGGAAGGGATCAGTAGGAGAAGGAGTACAAGCCTTGGTCTCGCTTTGATGACGTCACGACAATGGTCCCAACACGCGCCATCGGCACAATGTAGAATATGCGTTTTATATAATTGGGCAAATATGCAATTTCAACTATGGACTATAATGATAAACAGTAAAAGATAAAAATTATACATATATATATATGTGCGCATACAACTGTAGATATGTTGTCATTAACCGCTGTCGAACACTGAAGGCCGCGGCCTCTATTATCAAGTTAATTAGTTTTATACATGCGAAAATAGTACTAAATATAGCTCCCAGTAGGTCTCCATATTTATTAATCATATTCAGAGAAACAACTAGAGTTACTTAATTTGTGGCCTTGCTGTTTTTATGTACCGAAGGTCAAAGTCTTTAGGTCTAAATGCTTCCATATTACATAACCTACTGTGTTTAACTGAAACGAATACACATTTGAATCGGCTAATATCAAGATGACACTTAGCTCTAATACTTAAGAGGAATTTTTTCAGCAATAGGCAAGTGAACTGAATTAAAAATATACTGAATTTAATACTATATACACAATGTCCAGTAGTAGAAGTGCAAGTAGCAGTAGTAGTAGTAGTAGTAGTAGTACAAACTTTTACCAGTGCATCAGGGACACATGCAATGTCTATATCGCGCCGAACTCTTCCTGTGGATTAACACAGGCTCGTGCGAAGTACGTCTCGTTTCGAATCATCAATTATTTTGTGGCAGGAAAGGGCCAGCCAGAGTTTACCCCTGAGGGCTAATGTTCCAGTGTTGCTTAGTGATCTTGTGTTATGGCGGCGGCAATAGACTAATACATATGGAAGGTATATTAACGAGTGGGTGATTTTCATCGAATGAAAATGGTATAGCATTGCAAATTGATACTGACATATTATATATGTAAATAAAGCAAAAAACTGTAGGGGTAACTTGATTGCAACACCAGCCAGTATGTCAATTTATTAGGCATTTGTTTACCTACGAGTCTATTATCTGGTCATCAAGAAAGTTCAGGCGGTTTCCACAATGAATTGTTTCACATATATATGAAAGCAAAAATCTTTTTGACTTACCTGATAATTAGATCGTGCTATATTTCAATTCATACAGTTTTCACTAGTTGTTGTTGTTGATGAGCAAACCTGTTGATAAATTCGCATTCAAGAAACACGCAATAAATAGTAAAGGGGCAATGTGCCCACATCAGGGCACTGCCTGGAAATCTCAAGATTCCTCTATGCGATAGGAACCTAATAGAGTCATTCCTACTGGCAGAGCAAAATTAAGTCCTTAATCCTTTCCTTTAAGAATAACACTGCATAGACACGTATGGTAAGTATTACACGATGTAGTGAAGGCTGAAAGTAAGACTTCAAACTGCAAAAATGTAAACCGATGTACTCTTAGCCTGTACCTGTAGCAACTGAATATAGTAACCATAAGTTACTTTGCAGTTCATCACACATATTGGCAGCAACATCATCGAAATGAAAAAACTTTATAATAAATTTGAATACACCAAGGTATTTTACTGAAGAAGATACTTTGCACTTTTTGATGATCGCTGTTCGATTGCATTACTTCCAGCCTTGGAGTAATGGAAGATGTTGCAAAAACATCGAAGAAAAAGCAACACAATTGATTTTACAAAAACACGACAATGATATAGTTCTTTCAAATGACTTAATTACGTAATTACAGTCGAGTTTCTTCCCCGCACGGCAGCGGGTGCATACATGCGTGTCAAGCTGATCACAAAATTTTTTGAACAACACTGCACGGCCACAAGAAAAAATTGAGATCTCCAGTGTAACACATATTTAAAGCGTTTTTCTCATCTCTCTGTAGATGGTGTGTTACTCGTACTCAAGGATTTTTCAGCAAAGTTAGAGAAACCAGCTCAGCACCATCGCGAGCAGCCAGCGTATTCTCGGTCTGCCGGGACCAAGTCGACACGACACAAGCCAAACAAACGCGCAGACCCAGGCCTGTACTTTAGGAGGCCTTGGCTAAGTCCATGTCATGACGGGGCAACACTACACATTCGTACGGACAACGTGGTGCAAGAATGCGCAGTTCGATGTCGCCCATGCTGCCGTATCTATGCTACCGAGTTTAAATGTATTTCAGTACAACGAGTGAGCTGCTCGTCCTTACTGCAAGTTGTTCATGGGAATGCATTATGTCGCCGCGTCATAGGAGTGCGGCCTTCTGAGCTTGAGCTTTTCTACGGGCCGTGCTTTCTGTGAAAACTCTTGCATAATTTCAATTTTTTGATTTATAAAATAGCCAGTGAACCCGCGCGTGAAAAAATTCACGCAATAATCAATAAGTTTGCCTAATACCTATAGGCCGGTGCGAAATTTTCTCTTTTCTGACTTGCTCTTCTTGTTCTTCTTTGCTTTCATTGATCCTTTGTCGCATACTCATCCTGAGGTCTTCTTTATTGACAGGCAGAAGTGAAATCTTAAGTAAAACTCTCCAATAAACTTGAATGCTATTCCATGCAGTCAGCTTATATACAGTGTGAGCGCTCCGTGGCAATGATACCGTTGATACTGTCTTTGCAACTCAAATATCTGCTTCATTTGAAGGGCTGAAATTTTGGCCTATGAAGAGAAAACTGCTCTGTCAAATAAGAAAGTCAGTAAGTTAAAAGAAATAATTGTCTATTGCCCTTGAAAACTTATAACCTGCAGAGTGCTTCGTTGACCATCTGTCGAATATACGTCGTGACCCGAAAGAAGAACGTTATAAAATCGGACTCCAGATGCTGCATTAATATAGTTTCGATTTCAAGAAGTGTTTCAAGCAAGAAGTGCACTCAGTTAAAGGAATAAGAATCATACTTTCACCATCTTCTCCAACTTGGTCATCGATCTCTATGAAAACATAACTCAATTACCAAATCTGCAATCTGGCCTATTTTTAACCTATTTTCTGTAAGCGCACACAAAATAATTACAAGACGCGTTTTATTATATTGGGATTCAATTTGACACAAAATGCATCAAAACGTTCTGGAAAGTCCAAAAAAGTTAAATGCTGTATGGTCACTGGCGCGTGTCTGCCTCATCTGACAAAGGCTCCTAACTTCACAGCGATTTACACATGCTCGGCCCCCAACACTTTACACCAGCAGTAGCAGCAGACCATAGGCTATGAGCTCAGCGCCGCATTATCGGAAGTTGCGAACACTAAGCACCTAAGTTGAGGCATCGCGTATGT
Source organism: Parhyale hawaiensis (assembly GCA_001587735.2). Lineage (NCBI taxonomy): Eukaryota > Metazoa > Arthropoda > Malacostraca > Amphipoda > Hyalidae > Parhyale > Parhyale hawaiensis. The sequence goes on along the minus strand of LQNS02278166.1, from coordinate 1,511,404 downwards.
CAGGAATTTCGATCAGACTCCCATTCTCTCCCACGGCTCCAGTCAAACACTCCGGGAATTTCATCGGATCTCCGAGAGAGCAAAATTCATTGAAGTGGAGTCAGGTGATCCTCATGACATTAAACAGAGGAGAGGACGCGCTTAGGTGGCTGGGGTTTTTTGCTGGTAGCGGCCGCTACAAACAGTGCAACTCTAGACAGCAACGCGCCTGTTCTGCAAGTAATTGCCTACTTCTCTTCCCTAAAATATTCGAGCTATCTTAGAGATTGTCACAAAGTGATAGTGCAAAGAAAAAAGTTAATTTCATTCGCGCAGTGCAAAAAGTGTAAGACTTTAATGAGTGAAACACAACTGATTTTTCAGTAAACATCGTAGTTGGTGAAGAACTCATGCACTCAGTGAGCGCTTGAATAACACCATCAAAATGCTGACGGATATATGAAAGACACTATATAATAATACATGTGTCATTAGTTTGTTTCTATATCTCCATTTAATAAGATTACCATGTAAATAGACAGTACTGGGGAAAAGTATTGGGACAATACCGCTTTTAGTTTCATTATCTGTAATTTAAGAAAAATAATTCAAGAAAAACCGTCAACAAGTTGGCAAAAAACAGCTAGAAACTGCTATGTAGGAAACGCATATGAACCATTTCTAAGAAAATATAGAAAACATATGGAAATATAAACTGAAATAGTAACAAAAACTCGAATCGCTTCTTGTGGTTCGCACCAAAACAATAGATTTTGCAAGTTTCCCTTCTTATTAACAGCTGTAATGTGAATAATTATTCCTAGTGCTTCTCGACAGCTTTTGCAAAATAATACTGCATGCTAATACTATTGACAAACGGGAGATACTTGTTCACTGATATTGTCTGGGCTATAGCATAAAGAGAGGAAGGCTGGTAAAACCTTACCGAAGTAGAAATGGCTACATGTGCTATGCTCATTCGCGTTGTTAAATGGAATACTAGACGACCCGTGACCCGTTGGGTCGTCATCACGATCGTCTTGTCTGTCTTTCGTGCCCCTTTTGCTTCTTTCCCACCTGTAACTCATACTGATCTTTCTTCCATCTGTTCTTCTCCTTTTTCTTTCACGACCTGCTGTTCGAATGCGCGTTGATCCTGTGTGGGAACACCCTCGTGCATGGGTTCCACGTGTCTATTATCACACTACGT
>LQNS02278166.1:1478623-1496866 GCA_001587735.2 Parhyale hawaiensis | reverse complement strand
AGAGAAAGTAGCCGAGGAGGCGAGAAACGTTATAATAGCTGTCTCTTCAAATTCGTGTATTCGCATATCACTACATCGTAAAACATTGTGATTTTAAGCTCACTTAGACTTTGTCTTGATATTCCATTATCTGACAATACTACTACTTGCTAACACCAAAAGACTGTTGTGGAGTCTTAAATAATTATCGAATTATTTGGGTACTAACTAAAGGTTTACTTTAATGTCGTGTTGGAGGTACTGCAACGAGCAACGAAAAGGGTAATATTATCGGCTGCACTCTGTATTGCGTCGCCCTTTAGAGTCGGACTTTCCTATGGTGTATGTAATGTTTTAGACATCCATTTGTCGAGCGGTACGAGCATTAGGAAAATGAAAGAACCAAAACAAAAATAAAGTACTATTGATAAAATAAATTATATTATTAATAAATGTTCCATGTCAAACAACGGGTAACAGTAAATATAAATCCCTACTTGTCAAACTAAAACAGTGATGGTTGCTGCGCAAACATGCCAATGCCGTAAACATTTACATGAATTTGTTTAAAGGCTTATAAATTCCTTCTTAAACATAACAATAAAATATGGCACTTAAGAAGACGACAATTTCTTTCTCTTCGAAGCGTAGATCCAAAGCTCAGTATTGCGCAGGAAGATTATAAAATATTGGCAGTGTCAAGAAAAGGCGACAGTCCGCAACATGGTGGTCGAAATGAAGGTGCAATTCATAGAATGCGTTTCGATGAGAAGAACTTCCTAGAAGTTCCCAAGTGCTCCTTAACCATGCGAAGAAGGGGACACAACCACACATGGCCGTTCTGGTCAGAAAAGCTTTTTCTTTCGATGGCAGTTTCTCAGCCATCCTTTCCCACCAATCACAGATTGCTAGCCATTCGTTCAGCCAATCAGGAAGTCAGCCAGGCTTCAGCCTCTGGAGGACGTTTAGCTTCCGATCTCCGTAGGCGTAAATTGCTACGTCCTTCTGTTAAAACTCCTTGTTGGCACTCCTACCACCAGTACCAGTACTAGCACAGACAGCAGGCGCAATAACGGTCTCACGACCACCTCTAGTTCCTCGCCATACCAACACAGGATAAGAGGACGATAAGGAAGCGTTAAAGAAACCACCACTGACCTGTCTTTCTCTCTCTTGCTTCGTTTCCGTTTCATCCTTTCTTCTGTTCCCATAGATACTAACAACTCCTCGACTATCAGCTGGATATACTCTCTCGTCTTCACTCCGCTCGCTGGGGGATACTACCACTAATCCTAAGTTATGCAGGCTGTGGTACCTCGCTACACTCACTGCGTGGATCACGTGGGTGGTAGCGGTGGTTACACCAGGAGAATACTACTACTACCTTGCTACAGGGCTTTCTCCCCGTAGCCACGCAGCGGTTCCCAACTCGTCCCATGCCATGCACCATCAACCGAACAAAAAAAATGGCGAGGACCAGTTCCTTTCTGACCAACATAAAGAAGTACACACCACAAGCAGTGTTACTTATAGATCGCCAGTGCATTTATAACTAGGAATATTATAAAAGGAAAAACGAATGATTATTCTTTGATGATTAAAGTCCGAATAATTAGATAGTCCTTTTCAGTGTGTTTTGAAATACAGTGGAAATCCTGAGGACCCCCCAAGAAGCCATTTTAGACCACTAGCTGGGAACAAGTGCTTTGTGCAATAAAAGAAAGAACCCATGTAGCAGAGCCTGCTAAAAATAAGAATAGTCTATTCGACCTCACTATCCATGTGTGGACGCTGCATATTGTGCTTTCTTATGAAAGCGGATTTATATTTCAGGGACGAAAGGGTTAATACAGGTCGTAGCTGATTTAATGGAAGCCGATATCAGTAAATATCTCCACTCGTATGGTTATCAACCAAACCGTGCGATACTATTGCACTTGTAATGTATTTGAAAGATAGGATAACACTTACAGTAGATCCATGCTATAATAAAAACTAATTCTATGCTAGAAAAACATAATTAATGCGCACTCGGAGAGTAACATAGATCTATAGCTAAAGAATGCCTTTTAATGCCATTCCTACGATCACAGAATAATACGCTTTCAGTCTTTGTTCTTGTGGCGATGAGCGTCACATGCGGTGTAATAGGATTCTATATATGAACACGCCAGTTTACTGGCGTTTACTTCTCTAAGGCAGATTAGGTAGGAGAAATGGCTGTACTCAGGTGTGTTATCATTGCAAGGGCCTCCCAGGGACTAAATACGACCACCCACGGCCTAGCGGTAAAATAAATATAGGTGAAGGCAACATATCTTCGGCCTTTTTCGCTAGGCCGCAAGTGGCCGCAAGTGCCCACTTTTGAGCGCCATCAAAACCGGGTCCCAAGTTAGCTAACTATAATTGGCACAGGACACATGACATATAAAAAAGCAAACTGGCTTGAGAAATAATTATCTGCTCTCGCTTCAGGCAAATAAGAAGATCAAAGGAACGTAATGCTAGCAAACTTCTCGTATGGGCCATATTCTGAATACATTATTTTCCAAAGGGCGTGACTCGATGCTTATGCTGCTCGTGTTCAGTGTTCTAACTTTATAGGTAACTTTTTTCCAACATTTGACGTTCCTGGCTGTCTCGTGAGTCCCTGCAGCTGCTTCACATTCCTACCCTGTCCTGTATGTTCCTATGGGTGTCTGAAGTTTGTTGCTGGCTGGTGTGTTCCTACAAGTGCCGTATGTTGCTCCCTCTCTTTTGTCTCCCTACAAGTGCCGTATATTGCTCCCTCTCTTCTGTCTCCCTACAAGTGCCGTATGTTGCTCCCTCTCTTCTGTCTCCCTACAAGTGCCGTATGTTCCTCCCTCTCTTTTGTCTCCCTAAAAGTGCCGTATGTTCCTCCCTCTCTTTTGTCTCCCTACGTGTGCCGTATGTTTCATTCCCACTGGTGTGCTTCTACAAGTGCTTGATGACCCTCCCTGTATAATGTATTCCCACAAGTACCTCATCTTCCTCCCTGTTTTGCGTGCTGCTCTAAGAACCCCATGTTCCTGCCTCTATGTTGTCTTCCCAAAAGTACATGAATGTTCTTAGCTGTGCGTTATGTTACTCCATAGTTATTGCATATTCTTACCAGCACTAAACACTTCGTTCCAGACTGACTGGGTTGCATGTTTTCCTCAGTGCTGCACGATCCTATAGCTCTCCTGAACGTGCCACTAGTTGTTACGTGTTCTCAGCAGAGATGAGCTTTTGAAAATAATTGGATGTTGCTGACTTGAACTTTTGCATCTGCTGCATGTTTCTTGCCGAATTCAATATATCCCAATATATCCCATATATCCCATGTATCCCATTACACGATGAATATTCTGTGTGCGGTTACCCATGTTAATATTCCTTCACGCCCTATAAAGGTTCTTACATCTCTCTCGCACGGGTACTTCGTTGTTGTAAAGTGCTGTATATTACAAAGTGCGCTACATAGTTGTCCGAAATTGGTGGTATATAATGGCTGCTTCCGCCCAAGTATTGTTTTTTGTTACTCTGTAAGTTACTGTGTATTACTTACTTTCTCAAAAAACGTAACTCGACGTGAACTGCGTATTCCTAAAGCACTCATACGCGCATGTACCGCCCTCTACGTTCTACGTAACGTGTTCCTAGTTATGTTTTGCCTTTCTTTATAGTATTAAGTGTGAAAGCCTGTGGTACATTTGACTCCGTAAGCAATCTGTCTACACAAACTCTCTTGTATAAGAAATAGTTTTTCTATTACTGCCCTAACTACAACCACGTACGAGAAAGCATAGAGACACTATCAAATATACACTGCGTTGATTTCTAAAAATTATAAGTACACTAGACTACAACTATATATATAGAAATAGTTATCAAATATACATAACAGACAAAACACAATAACGAGATAATTTTTGTAAACTTTAATTTCCGTAAGTATACTGTTAATGTTTTTAGCAGGCAAACAGACTGATCATAGCATAAAGTCAGTGATCAGCTATGCAGCAAACCGTGACTCCACGCCTTACATCCTCCTATGAAGAAATCACCACAGTTCAAGTTCGCTCACGAACATACGTATTTAATCTGTAGAAAAAATTCATTCACTGATTGCTATACATGGTATTACATTTTGCATTTTTCTTATCAGATGCTCCAGAACCATTTCATTCAGAGAAGAGCTGTTCTATAACATTCTATAGCATCTTTAATGTGACAACCACCTTGCCTAAGTATGGTAGTTTTTTGTCAGAAAATTGAAGCATAGACCGCAACAGTACTTGACTCTTAGGTCTGATGCTGGCGGCCAAAAATCGGCAACGGAAAAATGGGATTTTGTTCAGAGCTATTTTTTCCCCCTATCTAATACTGAAGAAAAAAATTCCAAGGTACACAAACATTTTTCTTGCGGAGAAGGTATCTTGGATACGGCGGAGACGCACTTTGGCGCTTGCCTGCTGCATGGCCGTGTCCGGATATGTTCATAATAGGTCTTGAGAAAAACCCATTTTGCACACCAGCGTCAAAGGCCACGAGGACCTAAGAGTCAAGTACTGTTGCGGTCTATGATTGAAGGAAGCTGTCAAACGAAGATGCTACGAAAAAATCGAGCTTTTTTATTGAGGAACATATTTGGCTTCCTACAATGACATCATAACTGCACTGCAATAGGTACAGTACATACATCTGGCATGGTACCATATAGACAACGATGATAAACACGAAGAACCGAACATCATTGTAGCAAATGTGGTGTTGGTGCCAAGCTCTCATTGAGGAAGACAGACTCTCACTGTAGAATTTGGTAAAATAAATCGACATTGGTCGACGTCGCTCTTAGCTTGCGAGCCCCAAAATTTTGGTGTCGAACTAGAAAAAAAATCTGTAGGCAGTTAAACCTCATCAAGGAAGCCACTTGTGTCTGTGATAATTCGAAATAACGGTCACAGCTAACCAAGCAAGAGCTAAACTGGGTTCCAGCAACATCATGTTGTCCGCTGAATCGGAGACTATTCTCGTTCAAAATGACGCGCGTGTTAGTTTGTGGCCTGAGCGACACAAAGCGATGGATCCATCACGCATTGTCCTGGGCATGCATGCATCTGGAGGCAGTGCAATGACAAGATGCTTCACCTGCTGTGGACATACAGTAGATCTGCAAGCCTCTGCAGCAAAAAGTAGACAGCTCTTCAAAATTTGCATATTTAAACGAGTAATTTCCCTTCTCACTGGACTTATATTTTTTTGAGAGGAATACGACAAAATCGCTTCCATCGACGTGTAAACGTCGTCAAAAAGTGCATATCCAAAGTGCAAATACCCACGGTAGCAGCAGCTTTGCTTTCTGAACTGATGGCATTGAAGGTTGCAGGATCGAGTACAAAGCGAGGTAAGCGAGCTTAGGGCTTCTCGTGCTCTGAGTCAGTAGCAGTTGATGGGTATGCACAGCTACCGGGGGCACTTACTTTGCCCAGAATGGGAAAGGTAGGGGGCGCGTCGTTGCATAGAACCTTACATAGTTTTTGACGACCCGTGGTCACCTGCAGCTGTACGTACTCCTGTGGGGCCATTTGGCCTTATCCGTAACACGAACCAGTGCGTGTGGGCTTAGCAGTGGGGGGGGTGCTGTCAAGTTGACTTTACTTTTACCTTTATCATCGTATCGAGTGGCAATCGCAGTCTCCAGTTCTAAACCCATGAGCTGGGCTGAGCAACATACTTGCCTTGTCGTATCTTTAGTCATTATTGTCAAGAGTTTAGGGTCTTCTGCTGTTGCAGTGTAACCAATATATTGAAACCATATAACAAAAGAGTTTATAATCAACGCCAATCAGGATGGCAGCAGCTGTTCGATAAACGTGAAACCATAGCAGCTTCATCATAAATATAATACACTGGATGAAATTTTTTCTCCTAGCGATGCATTTGGAGTGCTAAAAATGTAAAATTTAATTAAAATAACCGACTTTTTTAGTAAAATTTTATGCAGGATAATAATCTCTAAAATTTCACGGTGCCCAATCAACGTTTTCTTACTTTGCGTCCAAAGTATTATCGATAGGTCTGATGAAATATTAGACCGATGAAATTTTTTCGACAGCCCCTAGTTCAAAACATCTCTTCTAAATAGGTTCTGCATTTTCACAAATACTGCCTTCTTGCAATGTTAGTCACAAAGTATGGATACATATTCTTTGAATAACCTGTGATATACTGTATGTCCCTTCGCAGTTTAAAACATTTGCCCGCGTTTCAAACATTACTTTCCACTTTACAGCTCATTTGCCTATCACCTTTAGCATCAGAGTAAGCCTGTAGATGTTGGTCCGAGTACGTGGCATCTTCACTTGTAATCTGCCAAAGCTTTGCTAGAGTTCGTCCTTTATTCGGATGTTAAGTTCCTTAAACAGCTTGCCAAACACCATTGTCGGAGTGTACCTGCAACATAAATATAATAGTATTGCTACAGCAGAGATCAGATACAGTATTACAAATTCAATTCATCCATTACAGTAAAAGAGCACAAGCTACATATTACTTTCTAGCTATCACTAAATGTCACTTTTTTTCCGCAGAAGCACAGAAAACATTAATTTCTTTAGTAACGTTGACTGTAGAATGAGATTCCGAAAATTCAATGTAAATACTCTTTCAATTCAAGTTAATATATATTCAAGAGACTTAGGTGTGAAGAATCAGTTATGTTTTTCATTAGCAGTGATATCGCACGAGTAACTGTACATTTATAGTAATGTGCAACAAGTTGTATTCTACCATTTTAACTAAATGATATTGCATTTGTCGCGATAAAGATCTACAGATATATACTGTAGTCAAACAGCGCACAATCTACTAAGTGGAAGCCATTTTGATGGGGGTGGGAGTCCCTGTGCTTTAATACATTTTTTCTGGGGGTGTGTAGAAATGGAGAGTTTGGGAATTACTTATCTTGAGTCCGCTTGCTCAAAACACATCGTACAAACTTGGCTTTCTTTTTTTTTTTTTTTCTAGATTGGGTTAAAAATTGCTTGAAGCCTGGAGCGCTGCACATAAATAGGTAAATTGAAGCAGAAAACAAATGGAGCACTCTGAGAGTGCGTGCCTCCGCCAAGCAAGGCAACGGTAACGAAAAACCATGATTTTGTTTGTTTCAGGTCCAAAATCTATTCATTTGTGCCTTTTGATAGTATTAACACCTTCTGCAATTTTCTTGAAGATATGCTCATAACTTTCCGAATTATGCTGCTAACAAGCATTATGATAAACATAAGTCAAACATATCAACGAACCAACCGATCTGCACTAAAATTGAATCATTTTTGTCGTTTGTCATCACTAAAAACTCCTTTAAATTTTGGTGATCCAATGACAACTTTTTGAGTTATTGTGCTAACAAGCACAAAATCAAACACAGCAACAAACATACGAACGAACAAACAGATCATCACAAAAATTTGGTCATTTACTTTTCGCAATAAGTCTCAAAACTCATGTAAATTTCATGAACATCTATCCATAACTTTTTGAGTTATGGCATTAGACAACAATGAAGCCGACGAACAAACCACCAAACAAACGGACGAACGGATCGTCACCAAAATTCATAACTCTTTGAGTTATGTTGATGACAGATAAATAGATTCACAGAATGACAAATCCGACGAAAACATGACCTCCTTGGCTGAGGTAATCAAGCATCGAAACAGTAGTCATGACGTCGGTGTAATCGAATTTTCGTGTCCACGGCTGTAGCCTTCTGCTACCCTTAACTTTACGTAGTTCTTGAGTAACCAGGCGAGCAATAAAAGTAATTTACGTCTGTGAAACATTTTTCATCATCCTTTTTAGACTAACCCATGCTACATCAAATTTGTAGTGAGCATAAGAGTTGTTAATAAAAATCCACGGTGTTCTCATTTAGATTTGGTTGATGCTCATGGATGAGTAATGCCTCTAGAATATTTAAATGGTCCCTGTTTTGCGTATTGTACAAGACCTTAGTATTATGTTCAAGATCTTCCTTAGTGGGTTTTGCGGTCGTGAACGTTCCTGTAGTGATTGAATATGGCGCCGTGGTATTTGTGATAACAAAATCTATTACGTAGAGTCATCCTGGTAAGCCCGACGTAGCATACACTCAGAGACGTGCAGAGACATTTAAATTTGTACACCACGGCGGACCAATCAAGATGATCCGTTGAAGCTTTTGACAAATTGTTGCGAACGATAAAATTACTGAATTTTCTGTTTTTACAGTAGATGCACAGTCGAATGCGTGCGCGGCCGTCCACAGGCTTTAAATAAGTGTGTACGATTGACTTGAGAGCTCCTTCATGAGTTTTATAATTTGGATGCATTTGGTTTTCGTAGTAAATGTTGATATTTGCTCAGAAGGTTCTCGAGCGTCAAAGGAATTTGAAATACGGTTATTTAAGAAGTGACTAATTTCCTGTTCTATCAAAGCGTTAGGGAAGTGGTTATTGATAAGAAGGTTTTTTTTTTATTCTGGAGATACTCTGCATTTCGATTCCGACGTCCCTATGCAATACAAAGAGGGACTCATCAATACTTACCTGAATTGAGCATTTAAAATCTGTAATTCATGGGAAGTATTGCACTCAGAAGTCTAACGAATCAAAAAACTTCTTATCAATAACCACTTCCTTAACGCTTTAATAGATCAGAAAATTACTCACTTCTTAAATAAGGTTAATTTTAAATTTTAAGTTAAATAAATAGAAAGAAGATATCACGCTCCGATATATTGAAATAGCTGCAGAGATATAAAACAAAGAGAGAGAAGTGAACATTTTAGCGAGCGCTGCCTTTCTCCTTCATACAGGAGGACGGGCCACCACAAGTACACTCATCACGCATAGACACCACTACTGCACGCATTGTATCTGATGACAAGATGTGAAATTGCTGATAGATGAGAGGTCGTATAGAAGCGCTGTGTTATCCCAACCGTAGCGCGCATGTATGTATGCGCGCATGTATGCACCCTCTGCGCCGTGACACCTAGCTGCACATTCAGGCTGTGCGCATAACTTAGACTATCGCTTTTATGAGTGCTGCAGTCATTACTTATGAAGATTGTGAACTGAAGCCGCATCAAAGGACATTAACATAGATGTTCTAAAGTTTTGAACTGATATTTTGTTTATTGTATACGTATGCAGATGCTCAGGTTAACAAAATTTTATGGAGTGTATAACTTTTGTCTGAGTCCGAATTATGCATGTAGCTTCCATTGTGGTTTATGTTTCTGAGTTCGATGATTTTAATACTGGGTAGATTTGATCATGCTTTTGATTTCCCTGCAATTTAGGCTCGTCGCTGCCATATTCCAGGTGAGACACCGTTACTTGCCATGTGCATGTTAATTTTAAAATTAATTTTTTTGCTGTCGGAAGTTGGCTGTCCTCCTAATGTTCGGCAAGTGAACATTGTTGGTGCGGCTTTGAAATTTTGTATTCCATGTCTGGACTATAATTTCGTGTCCAAATTAATCCCAATTACCTGATATGTTAATAGAAAATTCGAGCCGGTGAGTAGGATAGGCATATTTAAAAAAAAAATAAATATTAATGGAGCTGTCAGACTCTGCACGACTATCACATGAGCTAGTAAGGAAGCACTAGCTCAACTGTCAGCTCGATGTTTATAATCTTTAATACCTCATTATGTCTCATTACTTTCTCATTAATGATTCATTGTTTGATTTATTAATTTAGTACATAAAAAAATTTCTTTATCGTTCCCAATACGCCTAACGCTCACCCCAGATTTCCAAAATACCGTAACACGTTGTTATGAACCTATGAATTTCGCATGCATCTTTATCACGGTAAAACTTTGCATAATAACTTACTCAGCACGCACCTTGCTGGACAAAGTTTGTAAGCTTTCTCGCAGCTTTTGCCTGTTAGCGACTGCAAGAGGCCTAAAGCTTTCTCAGTGTTCGGCGTGGAGTCGGGGGCAGAGGGACCGTCGTGCCCATACATTGCCCGGATGGCCTCAATGTAGAGTTCAGTCAGGGGATCCTGAGGTTCTACATCAATTTCTTCTTCAGGGTGCCGACCATTCTCATTCTGGGAAGGTTTCATACCGTAGGTGTCACTGGTGCGGGCCGCCGTCTCTATTTCGCAGAACAGGCGCCTCAGGCATGGCGTCTTGTGGACAGGAATTTCCTGAAATAAATGCACAGCTCTATTAAACAAGCAAATTAAGTAAGGTTTCACACAAACTCATATGTTATTTTTAGAAACCTTGTTAGCTTGCCGTTTTCTGCATCACATACACACACTGTTCACTATGTATAGGAAAACCCAGATTAACCCAATTCATACGTCCCTGTCAATTTCTCACCGAGATTTTTCACCTCGCTGTATCTAGTATAGATACCTCAAAAGTATGAGCTCAAATTATTCATCACACATGTTCTAATGACATCGCATAGATACAAATAATGTAGAACATCACACAGTTATCTTGTACATTAAAACATATATAAAAAATAAAACGAGAAGAGACGCCCCGCGGTCGATATGTGAGCACCAAATTAGACTTCGGTAGACGTAAGCTCGCAGGTCGTGGGGATCGGGGCCTGGATTCTGAGGAATGGCCGTCTATGTCCGGAGTGGATTCTGCGCTTACCGGCAGTCAGTGCACGAATGCGCCTGTCATAAAATCATTGTTGTAACGGTTTGTGGCCGACTGAATAATTTTTATTCATTATCCTTACATCGGAGCCCTGCAACTGATGATTCTCTTTATGACAGTTTGTTGACGGCGATGGCCTGGTCCAGAGCACGGATCCTAAGTCAGAGTTTGTCTTTGCTGGAGATATTAATGCACACAACAAAGACTGGTTGGGATCTGCATCACCGACTGATTGTCGTGGTGAGGCTGCGTTGGATTTTTGCACCTTGTCTAGTCGTGTGCAGCTAGTTCGTGAGTCCACGCATATTGCTGGTAACTGTTTCAACCTCGTCATGACTGATATCCAGGACTTGATGACGGTGTCAGTTATCTCCCCTATTGGCTGAACTAGATTGTTCCTGTGGTAGACACCACGAGAGTGGTGTTCGTTAAGAGCAGGGCTGACTGGGTGGCTATTACTCAGGCAGTAAGGGCGTTACTTTGGCGCCAGATTACTCTCAGTGAAGATCCTGTCTCCGATCTGAACGACTTGACTGTGTCCATTTTGGAGAGGTTGGTCCCTAAGAGGACTATTCTTGTCGGTTAGCTTTCGAAGCTAAACAAACGGCTTATCGAGCAAGCCGGTGTTCGCGTGACCGAGGAGGCGTGTATGAGGAGGCACACCATCGTCTGATGCAGTGTTCCAGGGAGTCTCTCCTGGGTATTGACCATCCACATCGCTGGTGGAGTGAGCTTAAGGGTTCAGTGTTCGGTGCTGAACCTTCGTTGCCGCCCCTTGTTGGTCCCGGTGGAGATTATCATTACTGATCCCTTGGCGAGGGCGGAGCGTTTCTCGGCTCACTTCGACGGGAAGCAGAGCAGAGATGTGTTCTCATTACCTCATGAATGCAAACTCTTTAGCGTTTAAATCTGGTACAATCCTGATCCGTATGAAGGTGTGGACCCGGTGGGCATGTTTCCTTTGTTTTATAAGCAGCTGGCTGACGTTCTTGCCCCAAGCTAGCAGTGATATTCCGGTGCCTGATACTGTTAGGAAATTTTCTTCATTGTTGGCGAACTGGAAATATTACTCCTATTCCCAAGGGTCCAGTGTCGCCCTATGTCACCAACTATCGACCCATCACACTGACGCCCATTTTGTCGAAGCTGTTCGAGAAATTTATGGCTTGTAAGCTTGGTCGTTTCGCTGAGGTTTCGGGGTTGCTACCTGCTGGTCATATTGCGTAGAGAACTGGCTTGGGTTGTTGTGACGCTCTGTTGTCGGTGTCACACCATTTACAGTCTGCGCTGGATTGCAGGTCGGAGGCACGCCTTGTCCAGTAGGAGTTTAGTGCGGCATTTGACAGGGTTAACCACAGGGGTCTATTATACAAGCTGGAGTCCTTTGGTGTGGGTGGCAGGGTTCTGTCAATCATTCACGATTTTGTTTCTGAGCGAACGCAGAGTGTGTCTGTTGACGGCGTTTCGAGCGAATCAGTCGCGNCTATTATACAAGCTGGAGTCCTTTGGTGTGGGTGGCAGGGTTCTGTCAATCATTCACGATTTTGTTTCTGAGCGAACGCAGAGTGTGTCTGTTGACGGCGTTTCGAGCGAATCAGTCGCGGTAGAGTTTGGCGTCCCGCACGGTAGTGTGCTTGGCCCGCTGTTGTTCGTTCTGTATACATGATCTCTTTACTTGAAAACACCATGATCAACTGTGCCGATGATTCCACTTTCATGGCAGTGATACCTGCTCATCGCCTGCGTGATGCAATTATCGTAATTTTGGGAAAATTAGTCATTTTTGAGAGACCCTCAAGGCATGAAGATGGTGAGATAGAGCTTTGAAATTTAGAGCGTATATTCTAGAGACGTTTTTATCATGTTTTTTACATATCGCGACCCCTAAGTAACCACATTTTATATTTTTATTAATTTTAGGGATGTTTTCAAATACATGCTTTTTTCTCTTATTTTTGAAATTTTCCTAGGACCCTCGAATAATGAAGATGATAAGATAGAGCCTTGAAATTATAAACATATATTCTAAGGACTTTTTTATGGAAATTTTTACCTATTGTGACCCCTAAGTAGGCAAAACGGATTTTTGGATTATTTTTCAAATATATTCCATTTCTTCGTATTTTTTGAAATTTTCAAACGACCCTCGAATCATGAAGGAATAAACCGTGGGGTCTAAAATTTTGCACACAACGTTTTTATGCACCTCCACAACTTCTCCTCAATACTGTGAAACCGAATTCCAAAAAGTAGAAAAAGCGCTCCACATATCCTTATGTCGAGTTCACCTTTATTCCGGCAAGAGAAAATTCTACGCATTGGAACTGAAAGTGACGATGATCAAACCGTGTGTTAAGTTAAGTTATGTGCAGCAAAAGTAATTGAGTTACAAAAACAAATCAATTAACTTATCGAACTTTTACCGAGTACGTAAGCAATGCTGAGAATAACCTGCAGTGCCGTTGTGAAAGAAAAGGCGGGCATTTACGACCTCATTTTCACTTCCTCCTATGCAACGATCAGTCGTGTCTCTTGTTTTTCCTTTTATGTAATATCGATTTATTCCAAATACGCATCGAATGAGACGCTAGTTTTAATTGTTAAATTGAATAGAATATCTACCTAAATATCGATATTTATGTTAAAATACAAAACTACGGCTGACTTTTAAGATGCTAAATTCTGCGAGTATGGTTTCTTACAGAACTAGGCTACTAGAAACCAATTTGGCCCTGGTATATAAAGGGTTAATATAGACAGTTATTATACGTATCGAAGTTTTTTTTTAATAAAGTAATTCGATCGCGTTGAAAAAGGTAGCATTTGAAGAGACAGCAGTCATTACAAATGACCAACTTCATTATCTTATCTAATATGACGGGATTCCCAAAGCTGAACTGGGCACCAACGTAAGATTTATCACATTAACAACACTTTTAAACTAAGGATTACAAGCAATCACGAATTTTCATAACTATCTCTTTTTTTACGTTTCAAAAATTACCCAAATTCGCTTTTTACTTTAAAAGGAAAACGTGCTCAATGAAAATCATATATTTCATGTTTGATTGTGAGTGAAATGCATATTTCAGTTGCTGCTGGACTCTAAGAAGTTACTGGTGCATCTTTAATCTCTGTCTTACGTATACTACTGTATAGCATTAGCTTCTAATTTATTACCTCAGTTGCTAGGCTAATCGCACTTAACGCTAATAGAGACCACGTTTATCGGGTTATTCCATTAGAGCCAACATCCAAGTTATTGTTTCACAATCTTTTACGCTTCCTCTGCCCATCATAATCATACTAAAATTGCATTTCGATGACGTACGTTTGACTTCTGTTCACTGTATTCATTACGTTACCTATACTGGATATCCTTCATCAAAGAATCCACACGTACCTGATATACTTACAGTTCTACACATGGTTGAGCAACGCAAAGCAGTTCAGTCATGGTTCTACAGTTTTCCATGCTCCAAGACCTACCAATCAAATTTTATACAGACGACCAGATCTGTAGTGCTTTAGTATTAACATATATCCTCCCATTACCACCTAGAAAAGCGTAACTGACGCTCAGTCCAGCTCTTCCAAGCTGTAGATCTCGATTCTTCCGGGAATCTCACCTTGTACCGCATACTGTTCGCCAGTTCAGTAGAATTGTAGATGTCCCTCTTGAGAGCCTTGCTGCCGTATGGGTGCTGAACTCGTATTTCAACTAAGTATAACTAACCCTTCTGCGGACTCTTCGGGTCGTCATGGTAGACGCTCCACCTTTACTGCTTCCAATCAGTTACCTTTAGTACATTATCCGAAGTATGTCCCGAAATTTTAGAGTGAGCATTAACGGAATCCGGCTGAGGTTTATTTTCTATTTGAAACAACGTTATAAATAAATTTAAATGAAAAAAAATTTACATATTTTTCCCTGTGAAAGTCGCTGGAAATGCTCTAGTAAAAATATTATAATTAGTTGAAAAAATATTATCTTTCCATTTGGTACGATTCTGCACTTGAATAAACTCGTGTGTCCTAATGTGAATCTGATGCCTGTTGAAACAGGTTAACGCTAACCCAGAGGTAATGTGATCTATTGAAATTGCACACGGTTCCAGGTTGCAAAGAGACATGTATATATATGTACAGTAGATGCTTTAGCTTAGAATTTTTCAGACAATCTTTGTTTAGGTATTCGCTGATTGAAAAGGTAGTACCTAATGGGGTATAGTAAAAATGCCCAGGGAGGAAAAAGCTCCGGTATAAAAAAAAACGGAGGACAAAAGCCACCCGGGAAAAAGCTCCGATGGGAAAAAGCCCCTGTCTATCTCCTAATGTACATTTATTATTTACCCTTAGTTTGAAGAAAGTTATATTTAAATATGTTAGATTATGCTGTACTGTATGTACCTACCCTGACGAAAGTCACCCAATACCTAGTTTAGTTTTCACCTCGCCGTACCTACCCTGACGAAAGTCACCCTATACCTAGTTTAGTTTTCACCTCGCCGAATGAGGTTATGTTTTCGTCGCGTTTATCTGTCTGTTATTTTGTTAGTCTGTTTGTTATTCTCTTTGTCTGTCACCAAGATTACTCAAAAAGTTAAGAACGGATCTTAATGAAATTTACAGGGATTGTTAGGTATTTTAATGCTAATAGATGATCAACTTTTGCGGAAATTCGTCCATCCGTTTATTTGTCTATCTGTCAATTTTTTCTTGGTACCATAACTGAAAAATTTATCGACGAATTTTTATGAAATTTATATGAGTTGTTTGGTACATCAAAACGAGTAAATGACCAAATTTCTGCGATGATTTAAACGTTCGTTCAAGTTTTTGTTTGTCGCCGTGTTTGATTTTATGCCTGTTACCACAATAACTCAAGAAGTTATGGATGGATCTCATGAAATTTACAGGAATGGTTAGTAATGTTAAAAGAAATAATGATTAAATTTTGTGATGAACGGCTGGTCTGTTTCTGTGATTGACTTATATTTGTTTTAATGTTTGTTAGCGGCATAACTCAAAAAGTTATTAATGGATCTTCAGGAAAATTACAAAAACTGTTAATACTATCAATAGGCACAAATAATTGCATTTTTGGTGTTGATACAAAGAAAATCGTTATTTCAGAGCAATTTTATTTTTTTATTACCGTTGCCTTGCTTGGCGGAGGTATGCCCTCTCAGGGTGCTGTAGTTTCTATTTGAACGCAGCCTTATATAAACATATTTAACTAAACGCGACCTATTCTGACATAGCATTACCTAGTTTTTCCTAAACTAACTTCACCTAACCTGACCTAGCCTCAACTAACTTGACCTGAACGTTTTTTACTACTGTGTTTTAGAAAAAAACAGGCTTCGCTCATGAACTCAACCTTTCCTAATAGTAGGGCAAAAAATCTAATACTAAATAGAAGTCGACAAAATTAAAATTTAACCTTTCAGGATACAAAATCTTATCTTCAGAAAAAAACAATAAACTAATAAACTAACAACCTATCTATAAAAACTTTCCTCTATATTCAAATCGATAAGGGGAGCATGGATGTTGTCGGGGAGAGGTCTAAAATGTGAATGAACAGAGCTACGCGGTAGGGGCCGGATGTCAGCTCCTGTACAGTGGGCAGAAGTGAGGCTAGGTGTGGACAGTGTGCAGTGGTACAGCCGAGGTCATAATGTTGAGGCTAGGTTTGGTTCTGTGGATATGGAGGGATTCTAATGTTGTGAGCTCGATGGGATTGGAAGAGTCTATGATGGAAAAGTTATTTCTGCTAATGGGATGGTTGTTTTGCTCGGCATGTAGTCGGGGGGGGGGGCTGAATGTGAGGGATTCACTAGTGGTAAACCGGTACGACTGGACACACCTAAGTATTGGTCAATACGGGCTTTGAAATGTTGTCCAGTGCTACCGATGTATGAAACGCTGCAGGCCTGGCATTGGTAACTGTAAATAACACAGGACAAAAGTGGAGTGGGGGGGTTTGCCTTTAAATTTGAAGTAGGTCCCTGTGATGAATGTGATTTTGTGTGAAAATTTGAAGTTGATATGTGGGTAGGCATCAGAGAGGAATGTTTTCAAAGTGTTTACTACACTGACAGAAGCATTGTTGTAGTACGGAGGCGAGTGAAAGAACTCCAATTTACTGACTGAGGGGTTGCTAATGCCGGGATCGAACAGTTTGTCTAGGGACAATTTGCAATAGTGATTCAGAAAATGGTGCGGATAACCGCTATTTTTGAAGAATGTTCGGGGAAAGTCGACTTTGTTTGAAAGTGTAAGGTATGAAGAAGACAAATGGTATGCTCGAAATAGTAAAGTTTTTCTTGCATTGATTTTGAATTGATCGTAGCAGTGAATGAAGAAACTTGTCCTGAGGCTTGATAATGTGGGTTTTCTGTAAATTCCAGTGGTCAGTGTTGAGTCTTGGTTGGTTATTAACACGTCGAGAAAAGCTAAAGAAGTATTTGATTGATTTTCGGCAGTGAATCTGATATTTTGATCCTTATATCAAATATTGCAAAAAATATATCAGAATATGGTTGATTTTTGAATGTGAGGAAGGTAGGTGTCATCTACATAATGATTATAGTGGATCGGTTTGAAGTCATGTGGGCGTTCGTTAAGCCTGAGTGTTTCATGATGGTATAAAAAGATATTTGCCAGTGAGGGGCTAAGTGAAAACTCCATCTATTTGCTTGTACAGTCTATTGTTAACCATGAAAAAGGAGTCTTTGATGGCAAGGCCGAAGAAAGTTCGGAAGGTAGGTTTATCCATGTTGTGGAATAGGTCCGTGTCATTGAAGACTATTACAAAAAATATCTATGGTTTCCTCGACGGGGATGTTGGGGAAAAGGGAGGCGATGTCAAAACTGGTTAAGTAGGCATTGGACGGCAATTGGAGGTTTTTGTTCGGTCTCGAAAGTCATATGAATTGGGCAAAGTGTACTGATCGGCTTTTAAAGGTTCAAGTATTGAAACCAGGAACTGTACACACGGTATTCGTGTGTGATGCGTGATGAATATACGTGGCCACCAATATTGGTGACTGGGCCTAATTACTAGGTTGAATTTTGGCTACTCTGTCTATACTTGTAAGCTTGTAAGCATATTCTGTGAACCCACTGTGTTCTTAATAAAAGCTAATTATTATTATTAATTATTATTGACCCACGTGCGTTCTGCCTAGCGTTCGAATACTTCGCTGACCATGTAAACAGTGGAGTCGAAAAGTTACGAGCTTTCGAAATTGTAATGCGTCCCAAGTTGAAAACAGTTTATACTCTTAATACCCCCAGTAACTTTGCGCGAGTTTGTATTGCGACGCGAAAATATCGTTCTAGAACGTAACAGTAGGTGATAAGAGATGAATATATCGTTCTAGAACGTAACAGTAGGTGATAAGAGATGAATATATCGTTATAAAACGTAACAGTAGGTGATAAGAGATAAATATATCGTTCTAGAACGTAACAGTACGTGATAAGAGATGAATATATCGTTCTAGAACGTAACAGTACGTGATAAGAGATGAATATATCGTTCTAGAACGCAACAGTAGGTGATAAGAG
>LQNS02278166.1:1446425-1468821 GCA_001587735.2 Parhyale hawaiensis | reverse complement strand
AAATTAAACTAACTGGCAACTCTCACTGTCTTTGTATTCCTTGAAGGCACCCCCAGCTATGTGGCGAAGCGAGGCTGGGGTAGCCCACAGTTCTTCGACCGCTCGACCGTTATTTCTAGCTATTTGAACGAAATCGCCCTGATATAACACAATATTCTAAAATAAATAGAGTTGTGAGCATCTAAACAGCTGATAACTTCCGTAAATAGGTGTTGGTAGGCGTAATCAATATTTGACATTACGTAATATATCCTATGAGTCTCAATAAAATAATATCGGGCAATTTGATAAAAAGGACATTTTGGGGCGAGATGTCAGGGGCACGGGAAATAAAACGCCGTGCTCATGACAAATGCTGCTCTAGTGCAGTCCTAAGATGTGGAAGAAAATTAATATTTGATTTCATTTAATAAGAGCACAGTGCCTGAAAAGTACAAAAAAGTAATTGGCACTCCCCTATACAAGGTCAAAAAATTAACACTCGGCTATATTTGTCGGGTTGATAAATTTCACGAGATGGTGCTCACATATATCAGAGTGCAGCACGTACTGCTTCAGTTATTGGGAAGAATTATTAACAGTCTCTGGCACTGAGCCACTTGATAAATATTGGGAGAGACATCAACCACAGCTCAGAACACAAACGCTTAACGGCCAAAGCTTCAGAAGACTCCTCAATCCATAATCTTCTCTCTTCCACCCCCAACGAGCTAGGTCTCTAAGCTCCGCTGATCAGCGGCCATTAATCATACTTACTTGCTTGCGTGCATGATCGTCTTTTTGGCTGAGATTCTTCCCCTTTTTTTGTACTCTTTTCCTCAGTCATCTATATCATACTGACATAATGGCAATAGCTCATGGAGGGTCGGGGCTTAAGGTTCGAATAGGTCTCTCTCGAAATGGGCCTGTTGGTCTGTCTACTGTCACATCTAACACATCCAACAATTTTAAAAACATCCGTTCATAAAGTTTTGGGTTATGTTACTGACACAACATAAAAGCAAACACAGAGACAAGTAAACAAATGAACAGAGAGATCATTACAAAGTTTGGTCATTTGCTCCTAAAAGCGTTCTTAAGAATTCTTGCACATATCATGAAGATCGGTCCCTAACTTTTTGAGCTACGCTAACAAGAAAAAACAAGCAGACAAACAAATGGCTCGACGGATCTTCACCAAAAAGCAATCATCTGTTCCTTCTAATATAGAAAACAATTCCTACAGATTTCATAAAAATCTGTCCATACCTTCTCGAGTAATCTCGGTGACAGATAAACTGGACAATGGCATAACCGTCTTGTTGGAGGTAATAACAATAATAGTCATTATTATGTACTACATGAAATATTAGGTGGTACAGAAAGCAGTGTAGCCTTCTCTACGTTAAAATCAAACAAAAAGCTATCGCAGCGCTGTTACGTGCTAGACCACATTATGCCTCCATGTGTATCTACCAAACTTGATGTTTGATTCAGGTTTTCGATCAAAAAAAAAATCGTTTCAAGTCCTCCTCTTTTGTCGTTGTTAGTTTAACGGATAAAGAACTTCAAGCCCTAACAACCCGTTTAAAGTATGTCCGATTTGACAGGGAAAATACAATTTGAAAGTACAAGCTGCCTTCGTGTGTAGTAAAAGGTTGGCCCCTTGTTTATTCTGTTCAATTTTCTCTCGTCGATGTATAATGTCTTCTGCAAACACGTACGGTTGAACAGTGTGGTTGTCAACGCATCTTTACTAAATTTAAGAATGTAATCCAAAATTCATAGCCATCAGTCATTATTAAACACATCACTCGCGATGTGTCCTGCTTGAAAGGCTTCTGCTGTGATAACGGAACTTCTCTGGCAGAAAATAAAGAAAACCTAGAGCGCTCTGAGAGCGCATACCTCCGCCAAATGAAGCAACGGTAGCAAAAAATTCAAATTGGTTCTGAAACCATAATTTTCTTTGTATAAATTCCAAAATCTGATCATTTGTGCTTTTTTTATATTAATAACAGCTTGTTCAATTTTCTTGAAGATCCGTTCATAACTTTTTGAGTTATACTGTTAACAAACGTTATGACAAACATAAGTCAAACACACAAACGAACAAACCGATCTGCACCAAAATATGATCGTTTATGTTTTTAGCATTACTAACAAACCCTATAAATTTCATAAAAATCCATTCATTATTTTCTGAGTTATTGTGCTAACAATCATAAAATTAAAAAGAGTGACAAACGAACGAACGAACATACGGATCATTACCAAAATTTGGTCATATACCCTTTGTTATATACCTAACAACTCATGTTAATTTCATCAAAATCCATCTATAACTTTTTGAGTTATAGCATCAAGAAAAATGAGGCACACAAACAAACAAATATATGGACATATCTTTACCAAAACTTAATCATCTATTTCTCCTAACATACCCAACAATCCCTGTAAATTTCATCCAAATCGGATCATAACTTTTTGAGTTATCTTGGTGAGAGACAAACAAACAAACAAACAAACAGACAAAAGGTCAGACAGACAAACACGACGAAAACATAACCTCCTTGGCGGAGGTAATAATTCTTTGAACAGGTGCTTCGAATCACCACTACGTATTATTTTCTCAAAAACCCTCATCTCACTTCAAGAGATGCAGACTCCTGTTTGGACATTCTAGGTGTTACAAAGCAATATACTCTGATGACGTATAGCTAGTATGGTCCGACATTGCACCAAAATTGAGTCAAAATATAACTAGAACGCATCGTGGCGTAAGACCATCAGTCTTACGCCGTCATTCAACGCCTTCATTTTTTTTTTGATGGCCTGCTTACTCTAGAGTTTTGGTATTTTTCTCATCTCAGTCAACCCACCGGACTGCCTGAAAAAGATTGTGATGATGGCTCAGCTCCTTTTGCCTCTTGTTAGGTGGAATTACAAATTCAACGCAAACATTTTTTATGGCCAGCTAACTCAAAAGTTTTTCTATTTTTCACATCTCAGTCAACCCACCTGACAGGTTGAAAAAAAATTGTGATTGGGGCTCTACTCCTGCCATTTTTGGGCGGACGGACAACAAAATTCATCGCTGTCATTTTTTTTTATGGCCAGCTAATTCTAGTTTTTTGGCATTATTCACATGTACAAAAAATTATGACCATTGCTTAACTCCTTTTCTCTCTGTTTGGGTGGACAGACAAATGTACAAACTTAAATCTTCAACGAAAACATTATCATTTCTCTTTGCTTCGCTCGCAGGTGACAAAAACCTCAGCATCAACTGGAGAATACTTGCTAATTATTTCTTTTTCTACTGCAGAAAAATAAAATTTGTGTTTTTTTTTTTTTTTTATTTGAGTACTACTGCTGGAAGCGTCATCGTGGATGGCATTTATGTCTTGAGGGTTTATTTTTCTCTTTTTTTCTATTGAATAAAGATGTGCCTTACCTTAAGCAAAACTAACTATATCAATACTTCCTGCATTATATCAAGTTGAGTATTAAATAAATAAGTGACTTACCTTAAGCAGAGCTAATAATACCAATGAGCCCTGCATCGTATCAAGTTCAATAGCGGAATTTCCTCCAACGACGAGAGCATATGTGATGAAAGAAGATGCCAAAGGGAGCGTGATGCACCATCCCAGCAGGAAAGCTGGCTTAAGTTTGAACATCGATTTGAACATTGCAGACAGGATCTATACGGGCGTAGTTGTAGGTTCTGTGTGTATAGCAAAGAAATTCTCGATTCCCTCTCTGCAAAATAACGACAATCTGAGTATTTTCCGATTTTTTCTACTTTGCATGGAGCTCATGTAAGTCAAAAGCCTAAATAATGGTAAGGTCCCATCGCTCTCCACAGACACATGCGAACAGACAAGTTTTTGCTGCGCAGTTTATTTGGAATTGACTGTTTTATACAAAGCCGACCCCCTGGCCACGCTACCATCGCATTGCCTCAGGTGGACTGTACCTATCTTGTAGGAAACGCTGTTCTTTATATTGTACGAGTGGACTCCCTGTTACCTCGGAACAAAACGTAAATTAAACTAGAAAGCCTCGTGGCGTAAGACCATCACCCGCGGTGAGAGCAAATTTCATCGCTGTCATTTTTTATGGGCAGCTAATCCTATTTTTTTTTGCATGGGTCACATCGAGGGCAACCCACCAGACTCCCTACACAAAAATCATGAACATTGCTCAACTCCTTCGATATATATATATATATATCTTTATAACATAACTATTACTTTCCTTGATTAGCTAAGTAAAGTCAATTGTTGACTGGTATATTCAATAAGTCAAGCTTATCTTCATCAGCAACGAGTAAAATTTCAGAAGGACAAAATATATACAAGACGGATGAGGCTATGCTACCTATTCATGTTTTTTTCAGGCTTACTCCAAATGGTCGCTGATACTTAGTTTCCTTATCCAAAATTCTTATATATATAAAATTATATAGATTTACAAATATAAATACTTAAATCTTCAAGGAAAACATCATCTTCTTTCTCACTTCGTTCATGGGTGATAACTAAATCAACCGACATAAATGCACCCCAAACGAAGTGAACTGTACTATATTGATTCAAAGCTAAACAATCTCATTTGCACTTGCCACAAAGGAAACCATATCTGTATGAGTGCTTCAGTTTCCACTCAAGTCAGCTGCACTCTTCTTTTTTTGAGTGGCTTACCAAAAATATGATTATTTAACAGCACCGTATTTACGCAACAATACAAATTCAGCGGGTTAAAATTTTACTTTCAGATGAAAAGGCGTTTCGTCAAAACAAGAAGGCAAGTTGGAAAAAGCCAAAGCTGAGTATACTGCATCCTGAAAAAAAAACTTCTCCTTTGCTTCATTGATCATCTGCTCAGTATGTACTTCATGAACTAAGAGCAAAGAAAACATTGATGCAGGAAGAGTGTAAAACTCAAACTCAGTGCATTCATTGAGGATGAGGATTCTCACTTTGGCCATCTTCTGTAACTCGATCTAAAATTCGCCCACGGGTTTCCATTAGAACGCAAAATAACTACCAAAAATTTCCGACATGGTTTACTTTTTTGCTTATCTATTCTGTTAATAGCATGACACGAAAGACCCAAATATATGGATACATATAACATATATACGTATAAAGATATAACCGTTTTGGGAACTAGTTATCGTCTTCAAGATTTAGATTCTATTAATCTAAGCTTTCATTTTACTGAATACAAAACATTTTCGAGGCGAAAAGTTCAACATGCGAATGAATAGATGCACATGGAAGTTGAATCCTATAATCCTACGTAAAAAACATGAAAATTTTTCCTTCACATGATATGTATAGTCTACAATGTAATTAAGACCAATCTGTATGTAACTGTTTGTTTATTTGTTTATCTGTCCATTTTTAGCAATGCTTTATTAAAATAAGTACCAAAATCTGGTCATTTATGCCTTTTGACAATAATGACAGTTTCTGTAATTTTTCGAAGACCCGTTCTCAACTTTTCGAGGAATATGATGCTAATAAACATTCTGACAGACATTAGTGTCACACACAAACAGATCAGCCGATCATCACCAAAGTTCAGTCATTAATGTCTTTCAGTATTGCTGACAGTTCCTGTAAATTTCATGATTTCATAACTTATTGAGTTATGGTAGAATAAAAAGGAGATTAACAAACAAACAAAAGGTTGAACGGAGGTGAAAATCAGGACAGCTTGAAATTATGGTAATTTTGCCACGTTTAGTTGAAAAATGATTGGCGGAAAATAAGCCAGGAAGCAAATGATGACGAAGATATGTATAGTAATCTTATATTTAGATGCACTTCTTGCTTTGAAAATGTTGAAATCCGATCAATGAAGATAATCACTGCTTCTCTTGTCCCTCTCATTCTCGATCATTGATCAATAATCTCCTATGTCTTTCTTCACATTCAAACTTCAGCTGCTCTGAGTACAATAATCTGCAACGTACCATAAGCGGTCAATGAACTCACTCGCGAATTTTTTGGCAGCAAATACCTTATTCCATTTGATTTGACAAAAATACAAATATGAGGTACTTCTCAGGCGTAAGATAAAACACATAGAAAAAAGACAACGAAATAAATGAACAAAATTCCCAATCTATAACGTTGGTAAAATGTGTGTCTACGATATGAGGAATGGTATTGGCTAGGCTGCAACTCCTAGGTCGACATATACTCTCTCTTTTTCAAATTTTTGCTCTTGAAAAAGTTTCACGTTGAGCAAAACGAAAGTTTAGGTTTAAAAAACCTAGCTGCGACAAATGTCCAGTATATAATTACCAAACTATAGCGATGGTCCAAAACGTCCAATGTTCCAGCAAATAAATAAATATTCACGCACGTGATCATGTTTATCATGTTATGATAAAATCTATCACTTTAAAATTAAAAGTGATATGATTTTATGTGCACTTCACTGATGCCTGTGATGTTCTCTCTACCAGTTGAATAATCCTGGTATAATTTCTTGCTTTAAATCTGATAAGAAATCAACAACATAGCGTTACCAGCTCGAGTTATCTCTGGATGCTCCAGCAATTTCTTGTGCCTCATAAATTGGCTCATGTGAAGATCACATCAATTATTGCCATCCATTCCTAGGATTGCTGAGCTATATAGTGCGGGTCCGCTTCCCGCCATAGCTGCCAATCGGGTAAATTTATGCTCGTTTCTCCAGCATAGTTTGGAAGTGCATCAATAGGTCATAGACAATACTCTCTCGTAGTTATAGTTTGATGTACGCAACGCTTAGTATACATTGTAAACATTGCTGTTGATTTGCAAAATATTAAAGGCAACATCGTGCAATGTTCCTGAAAGTAAGAATTTAACATCATCTACAGGGCTCAAGATCAGACGCAGCATTCCCAATCGTAAAGTTTTGGGCGATTTTGCGGTTCTATGCGAAGCCATTCCCTAGACACCTGGGAGAATCAACACTGACTTCCTATAAAGATGTTATGATCGAGTAGGTGGTTTTGTATGGGCAATTACGTAATCAACTCCTAGAAGGAATAATTTTTCTGAACACTACGCAGGTGAATTATCTGATTTTTTATGCAACTCAAAATAGTCTTATTATATGCTTCTGCGTCATATCCCGCTACCTTTTATGTAGAATAAATTCTTTTCCTCATTCGTGTCCCTGTGAGTTGATGATTGATTCAAATGAATATTTAATTTAGATTTTCATATTTAAAACAGTAAATAATGATAGATATCTTTAAAAGATAGTAGCTAACTGCAGCATCTACCTAGGTACTTCCACACGAATGAAAACGAGCAATATTTTGCTGAAAATCCTAACGGTTCAGACATTGGACAGCAGAAATATTAAGGGTTCGCATAGTTCGACATGGCACACACAGTAACTGCAGGGCCTTCTAAAGTTATTTTTACGCAATTTTAGAAGAGTTCACAGTAAAATAGCCGTTACCGTGACACTCCGTCGATCTGGTGCGCTCTGTTAGTTTATTCGCTTCTTTGTTTAATTGCGTTCTTGCTTGCTCACTCATGTTACGGTATGCTTTCAGTAACCGATAAGGTGAAAATAAAATAATGTCTGTGCTACACTCTCAGGAACGAAAGAGGTGGGTTTTAATTCTGCCGAGTAACACTGAGCCTCACGCCGCGGGTGGCCACGAATGAGCGCTGCCACTCCTTGGAACTTTCCCAAGATCTTGACATATCAGATTCGATCTCAGGATTTTGGTTAAACGCTCGAAAACTGCTGAAATCTCGGGATTTTTGGCAATTATCATCTACGACCTATTTTTGAACCATAATTATAACAAATATCTGTATTCTGAGAAAACAACCACTTGTACCAGTCAAAATTACTATAAGTTCTGTGTGTTAGACCAGACAGATACTAGTCGCTTCTAGAATGTTTCAGTCATGAAAAATATTGGTAGGTTATTAAACATTCAGTGCATTCTACTTGACTATGCAGATCGATGTTTCGTTAATTTTTTCTATGATAGTAATTTTTTCCAACTTGTCATTGTACACAGCTTTCAGAAATTGGAAATTGAATACGATGGGCAAAAATGTTCAAATATCAAAAGAAACAAATCTTCAAACTACCCTTACGGATTAGGATATAATTTTTTCGTGCAACTACATTAAGTACTGAAAGGCTTATCACATAAAACTAACGCTATACAACGCCTTTCAGGAGCATGAACTTCATATGGAACACACAGCTACGTTTTCGACACAATATTTATTTATTTTAGGGAATGAACTTTCATCGCATTATGCAGAATTATAGCATACCTTGATACCAAGGATCTTTGTAAGAAGTCAGTCTCTTGAACAGATAAGGGTTGCTATTTTAGCGGACGTTGTTGATGCTAAAACGTCATTAATAGTTTCGAAATGACTGCCGCCATACATACCTCTGGTAACAGTTGGACTATATCTGCAGCACGATCCAGTGCATGTGTTAACTTTCCGTTACCTTTGCTATCTTTTTGATGATGAACCACAGGTTCTGAATGAGATTCAAATCTGGGTTATTTAGAGGCCATTCTATCCCTCCAACATTGTTAAAACAAGCATCCCTTAGCTAAATAAAGGTGTACTGAGAAAATCTGCAGGGCATTTTCATTAGAAAACCATGGTCATTCGTGATGACAGCGGTTAATCCAGCAGCCGAGGTACGAGGCAATTGTAAAGGAACCGTAGCAGGCTACTTAATTAAGTTATACTCCTTAGTCTACTTTGCATGGTCCAATGATGACAGCGCCTTTGATTCCACTCCAAAACAATTTGCCTTTACCACCTTGGTGAAGACGAATTCGAAAGCTGGGTTGATGCTCCTTCAGTGTCTACCATGCAGATGACTAGTCATCTGGCTCTTCAAACTTGGCACGACGCTCTTATGATTCTTGAAATTCGGTCTCAGATGCCTGAGCCCCCATTCTAGCCTCTAAGTATATATTGTGATATTTGTTTGATTGAGGTCGTGTTAGGCCAAGGTCTCAGTAATTTGCCACGGTTCATCAGGGTTTTGCACCCATTTTCGGGTGGCCAGACATCATCAAAAACAGCCTTGCTCGTTCTATGAGGTGCCTTTGCACCTAAATCTTCACTTTGAAAATATCCCATGCTCGAATGATCTCGTTTTTTTCCCCGTCTGTATTGTCACGATTCATTCTTGATGGTTCGTTGGTGACGATTCGTATATTTTAGACACATCTATCGTTGTTATGCCTGCGCCAAGCATGGAAATTGTTCTAGCACGGTCGGCATCACTAAAATCAATCTTTTTAACCATGTTTTCTGAAGAAAGTCTGCTTGCATAACAAACCAGATGGCTTTTACTCGGCTGTTCGATTACTGCCAAATCGTAGTTTATGAAAGGTAAAGGTAAAGTCAACGGGACCTCATCATCCAATGGCAAACCCATACGAAGTAGTTCGTGCTGCGGAAATGGACCAACTGGCCCCAGAGGAGTAAGTACGGCTGCAGTCGCAAAATAGGCCGTCAAGACCTATGACATCATCAACGGAAGGTTCTTATACAACGACCTGCTCCCACCACCCACCCCATTTCTGGTGAAGATATGTGCTCCCACGGCAGCTGTGTATGCCCATCAACTACTGACTCAGCGCACTAAGCGCCACGATGCTCGCTTCAGCTCGCTAGGCAGCTAAACATACCTACATATGTCTATATCAAATAGATTCATGTCTAATTACATTCAGTTGCAGAAACATTGATTTCCATAAATCAAGATGTACGCCATACACTAGAAACTCCTTTTTCATTCCCAATTTAGTTCAAGATCTCTTCATTTTTATCCCTACTGTCGGGGGTTCTTGAGATTGGAGCATGCGAGCAGCGAATTGGTGTGAGTAGAATGACTGTGATTAGTTTTAAAAGTTATTTACCAAATTCCTATGGTCGTAGGAAAATCCTAAGGAGTGGCAGCGTTCGTGCTTGGGCGCGCATAGTATGAGTCAGCGTAAACTGGGCCGCTACTCCGAATATGTTTGTGTCTTGATAAATAAGCAAGAACAGGATAGTTAGCAAGGAACGGGACAGTTAGCTAAAAACAAGATAATAAGGCAGAAACTAGACAATTGGCAGAGAGCAGAATATTTAGGATCTACAGCACTCTGAGAGTGCATACCTCCGCCAAGTGAGATAACGGTAACAAAAAATTCAAATTGGTTCTGAAACCATGATTTCTCTTGCATCAACCCAAAATCTATTCATTTGTGCCTCCTAAAAGTATTAACAGTTTCTGCAAGTTTTTCCAAGATCCTTTCATAACTGTTTGAGTTCTACTGCTAACAAACATTATATCAAAGATAAGTTAAACATATAAACGAGCCAACCGATCTGCACCAAAATTTAATGATTTATATCTTTTAACATTACTAATAACTCCTGCAAATTTTTAAAGGTCCATTTGAAACTTTCTGAGTTATTGCGTAACAAACATAATGACAAACAAAACTCAAACATGGAAACGAATCAACCGATCTGCACCAAAATTTAATTATTCGTGTCTTTGAACATTACTAACAATTCCTGTAAGTTTCATAAAGATTAACTCGAAACTTTTTAAGTTATTGCGCTAACAAACATAAAATCACACACAGCAACAAACATACGAACGAACCAACAGATCATCACAAAAATTTGGTTATTTACTCTTTGTAGTACACCTAACAATTCATGTAAATTTCATAAAAAATCCCTCTTAACTTTTCCAGTTATGGCATTGAGAAAAATGAGGCAGACAAACAAACAAACGGATAGACAGATCTTCACCAAAAGTCTGTCATCTGTTCTAAAATACCTAACAATCCCCGTGAATTACGTCAAAATCCGTCTATACCTTTTTGAGTTATCTTGATGACAGACAGAAAGAGAGACAAACAAACAGACAGATAAACCCGAAGGAAATATAACCTCATTGGCAGCGGTAATGAACCGCACAATTGCCTGGCAGGAACTAGACAATTTGCAATAAACGGGGCAGTTGACCAGGAATCGGATAATTGGGCGGTAACAAGACAATTAGACAATAGACGGACTACTAGGCACGAGCGGGACAATTAGGCAGGAACGACACAATTAAGCTGGAAAGGGGCAATTATACAGCACCATGACAATTAAGTAAGCTTGTTGTAATTAGCCAGGAAAGAAACAGTGTTAATCAGTTGTTTACATTTACCTGAAGTCTGTCCTTTAAATGGTTTTTAGATGCATTTATATTAACTAGCAGAACCTATGGAAATTCCACGGGTAATTAATGTTTTCACCTACTTTCGTTTGAGATAAAGTAGTGTTCCTGTAATTTTACTTACCCCGTCTAATCTAAAGTCCGCTTGGCGAACCTCGTCTACCTTAACAGACCTCGTTTCGCGAACTCTAGCCTCTCTCACCCGTAAATCTAGCATACAACGGTACTTCTTGCATTGTTCTCTTATATTTATGCATGCCTTTTAAAGCTCTGTTTTCTACTGCTTTCAGATAATATAACCGATCATAATCTTACGCGTTTTAATGTTCTTAGCAGCTTGTCCGATTTTTTTTTTTTAGTACGACTACGGGTCCTGTGGATATTGATCAGCAGCCCATTATTTTCCTGCTCTCTTTCAGGCGATAGTTGTCGGCTACAACAAACAGAGTACCGTAATTTCTTCGCTTAAAGCAACTGAACCCTATGTTCTCATGATTCCATTGCCTTTCCTGATATATCACACAAACGCTTGAAAGAATACCTTAAAGCCCATTTCCAACACTGTCCTCTCTATTCTCGTGTAGCGTATCCTACCTACGTATCTGGCTGGCCCTATTAAAAACGTCGAGCGCTACAAGCATAGCGAACATAATATGTTGTGAAAGAAATAAAAAGCAGTAGATAAGATACGGGTGAAATGGTATTCATGTGTTTGCTCTGAAACTGACTGAAATTTTTTCAAGAAGCACTAAAGAAGATATCTATGATTGAGCTTCGTTCCAGCAAAAATCAGAGCTTCTTACAGGTTGAATTTCCCTAGGTCATATTGAAAAGAGTAACGTGCAGCGACACGGACGCACAGATAGACGGCCGTGCGGATGGAGCTTCAAGCACAATTATATTATTGATATTTTCAAAACAAAGTCATCACAGGAGTTACTATTAATCCAGTATTATTAAAAATTCAAATAGTAGTAGACACCTTGCACAGGTACTAAGCTAATATAATTACTACTAACAATGAGGTTCTGTTTTTGTCTAGTTTGACTGTTTGTCTGTTTTTGTGTTTGTGTCACTAAGATAACTCAAAAAAGTTATTGACGGATCTTCATAAAATTTACTGGTATTGTTACGAATGTTAGAATACAACAATGATCAAACTTTGGTGATGATAGGTTAGTTCGTTTGTGGGTTTGACTATATGTTTGTGTTTGTCAGAATTTAACTCAAAAGTTTATGGACAAATATTCATAAAATTTGTAGCAATTGTTCGAAATGTTAAAGGGTACAAATGATCAAAATTTTAATGATGATCGGTTCTTTCATTTGTGTATTTGACTATACGTTTGTCTTTGTGGCTGCTAGAATATGACTGAAAAAGGTACGGACGGATCTTCAAGAAAATTGAAGAAATTGTTATTAATATGGCTACTAGGCCAATTCTCTCCCTTCCACTAGGCCCGTCAAATACTGTCGGAGTTTTTTTTTTTCATCTTGAAGCTCAAATGATGCCGTCAGGCCCGTCAGTCTGGACTGACACCATTCTCTCACACGGCTAACTAAACGGCTCATAGACCAAATGAATCCCGTTGGACGCCATTTGGTAAGAAGGCTCAAGGGAAGCCATCGATATCATCAACGGTATTCGGTCTTATTTCGTTAGAAAAGTTATCGGGAGACCGTTGAACCCATTGCTGTCGTAGGATCCCATTTAGTCAGAAAACTTAATGGGACACAGCCGAGCCCGTTTATGTAGTTGAATGCCATTTAGTCAGAAAACTTAATAGGATAAATTCGAGCTCATTGATGTAACTGGATCCCATTTAGACAGAAAACTTAATGGGATACCATAGCGCCCATTAACAATTTAGAAAGCCATTTCCTCTGAAGGCAAACTTGCCGCCCTAGAGCCCATTAATCTTGTTGCATGCCATTTGGTCAGAAAATGTAATGGGGCACCGACGAACTCATCAATTTGGTTGAATGTCATTTGGTCAGAAAACTTAATGGGACGCCCAGCAAGGTGCGCTTTCCTCTACGTTTTTCGAATAACAAAAACTAGCCTCAATAGCAATCCCAATTGTTCATTTGGCGTGTCAATATGCCCATGTAGAGACCCGCCATGCTGGCAAAAAAACAAATTACACTCGTATGCAGTAGCTTAGGTAAGCTCTCTTCATTGGAATAGCTTGAATTCAGTATTGCATGTGAATACGGTGTATTGGCAAGTTTAATACTTGAATTTAAATAACTGGGATATTATATATTTAAAAATCACTCCTCTTAATTATGTGTGACTATGCTGAAAACTGTTGTAACCTTTTGCTGTGAATACGCAGTAGTGCGAGAGATTTTGTGGAAAATTCAAATTTAATAGATCATCCACGAGCTGTTGATATAAATATATCGGGCTATTCATTTCGTCCGCAGGAAAAATTAATCATCTCCATAAGGACAGCACTAGCTGGAAAAAATGGAGAATACGAGTTCAGAAATATCGCTTTTTTATATACTTTAACGCACCAAGTATCGGTAGTCATTTGCATCAGTGTATTTTAAAGACATGTTTAAATTCTGCTGTGTACAATACATGCATGCTAGCCTGTCGATAATATTACAATAGACTTTGAAGCGTTATTATTTGACCCAATTATTTTTTATATAAAACTATTCAGGCAGGGTTGATTTCATCTTATGGCGCTTATAACTTACATACGTAGAATATACCATGACGAGGCCGTTGTCAGAATATTACTGCTGTCTACAAATTTGGTGTTTAAGGTCCTTCTTGAATTTCTGACCCATCTGTGATGTACAAAATAGATGGGCATCCGAAAATCATCTCTAATAATCGCACAGCAATGATATTGTGGCTAATGCCCTTATAGGAATTTCAAATTAAATAAACCTGACTAGAGAAACAGCTTATAACCAAATTAGATTGCTTTTAGGCGGACCTGAAAGGTACTCTAAGTGTTAAAATACTTCATATACTGCACGGTGAAAATGTTTTGTAAATTTCTAACTCGGGCCCCATCTCTGTTGCTCTCTTTCTTCCATTCTTTCTTTTCTTTTATTTCAATTTTTCCGATATCTGGCCGCAGGCATCTTACGTGCCTTTATCTGTACATCTTATTACAACTAATAATGTCCTCAAAACACCTTTGTGTACTTTCGAGAACTCACAACTTCGCTACAGCTACATGAACTGGCTATCCCTAATTTTTTCAGCTGAAATTAATCACCACAATTTTTCCTTAAGTAAATCGTACAGTGGAGAATCAACTCTTTCCACGACGTCACATTAAGGATCGGCTGACATTAACTTGACTAACATTTTTGGAAGACAAGCGAAATGCCTGCTACTAAATTTCACAGTTCACATGGGAAACCACACTGTTTTCCCCTGCTAAAAGACTACACATATAACATAATAGACTCCACGTTCCTTTCCTTAAAAGGCCAACATAAAGCACGTGCCCCAGAGTTCTGTATGTCACACTGAAATCACTACATTTTTCCTTATTTAAAGAACACAGAAGCTTGCTTCCCCGTCGGCACGTTTCTGATTCTGATAAACTTCTGCTCCTCTGCAAGGCAGACAAGCAAAGTACCTACCGCAGAGTTCCGTATTGCAATAAACAGTGGGCACCACAATATTTTCCTATACGCAAACAGCACAATGGTAAATAAACTCTTCAGGCTGCTAATGGCCACGGAGGACAAGAGCTTCCCTCTAACTTGGTTATGTTTATGTAGTGGAGGAAGCACTTGACAAGGCAGCGTCTGGTTAGCGTCTGCCGTTCAGCCAACCTGATCTCGAGAGCCACACGCAAAACACGTGATCCGGTCTCGCTCCTGCTTTGGAAGTTCCAGCGTTCAAAATCTCAGCGATCTCTTTAATCGTGCCAGTGCAGTGATGGTTACTTGACCTAAATTGCAAACGCAAGAAGTGGGTCAAAATGAGAGCAAGATTGTACGTATTGTCATGATGAGATTGGTCGTTAACAGGTATCTGTTCTTTGATTCACTGAATTGTGCTGGATAAAAAGAGCGTAAGGGATCCAAGACGAAACGTAGTAATAATTCTCCATTAGATTCAGTTAAAGTATCACAAGTCATTGGAAAGGACCCGTGAAAGGAGCGAAACTAGGCCGTGAATTACTCAAGATTGCGAAAACATCAGGAAAATTTTGCAAATTGCGATAATAGCAACCCCACCCAAATGAATATAATTGATTTCAATTAGAATTTCCACTCAGTCCTTCTATGTTTAATTCAAGCCTTCAGACAGGCAGTTCAGTACTATAGAGTCGTTAGCTGTCTTTAAAATCTAATTATTTTAACGGTATTAAAATGACATATCTTCTGTAAACAGTGAATAACCTTCTTTCACTGAGATTAAATCTGCTGTTTGATGTACAGCATCTATATCACTGACAACATGCGATATTAACGACCAACTAGTTGTAAGAGAAACAATAATAGGATTGAGGTAGCAAATAATTTACTGATGTTGAGCAATACGAGACTTCCGTTACTGGTCTAAGCTACAGTTTTTCTGAAACCAAGTGTCTCGAGCTTTAAAATTTAGGGGGATAAGTGGTTAAATATAATTCAACTGAACAATCGGTATGAATCCACTGTAGAATTTTCAAATCGAAAAAATTATTTTGCATTTTAAATTAACCATCGATCACATCGTTCTAGTGCTTTCGCTATTGAAAATAAAGACTGTGAAGCGAATCTCGCATAATTGGGTTGTTTGACGGAGGGTTTAAAAATCGTGTCTTTTGGAAAAGCAGCGAATACGAGACGACCGATTATACGTTCTTCCTGCAAGCAAAGAAAGGTAAAATATTTTATTATGTAATATATACATTTATCTATATTTGCGACCATTGGATCAGAGCAATTATAAAGTAAATGGGCATCTTTCTTGTAATGGTTATTGTAAACCAAGAATATCACTCGCTCCGCTTTCCGCACTCCTATCATTTTCTTTAAATTTGCAGAGCCTAAAACCTACTCGTTATGGCGGTCAAGTTTGGGTTTTCCCAGCATCCTTTGATTTATTATCAGCAGCTGTGCTTCATCGATTTACTTCTTGCAAAGGCAGATTTACGCGAGAGTCACATAAGCGTAATCTCTAACCTCGTTGGGCGGTTGTTTTGCTGTTTCTTTATCTGTAAGCTCTGCTGAATATCTACTTAAAGACTTAATAAATTGTTTCGCCGTAAAGGCTTGCCAAGTTTTGGATATCTCTTCAAATTTAGAATGAATGGAAATCATTAGCTGTGTATTTCTGGGCTACTGAATTCATGCATTAGCGCATCCTGTCCATTTTCCTAAATGTTATTACTAAATCTGTTATAATGGGGAAATTAAAGTTTAGTTTTTCTTTAAACAGATGCAGCACCGCATTCGGGCACGGAACTGAGAGAATACGGTCTTTTGACTGACGTCTGAACTAGCCTTAGAGTGGCATGGCTATGCTCCGTATGCTGCCACCGCCAGTAGCTAGGGTAATTTCGGGCGAGGTGCAGGTGACGTTACGGACACCACGCCAGACGTATGTACAGAAGCATGTTCGTTTTTACTCCAGCGGCATATTGAATTTCCCACGGCATGTTGTTGGAGAGTCTTG
Organism: Parhyale hawaiensis; assembly: GCA_001587735.2. Lineage (NCBI taxonomy): Eukaryota > Metazoa > Arthropoda > Malacostraca > Amphipoda > Hyalidae > Parhyale > Parhyale hawaiensis. The sequence goes on along the minus strand of LQNS02278166.1, from coordinate 1,451,951 downwards.
CACCTTACCATGAAAGGCTATTAGCATATTTTGTTGTTCTTGTTCCACCACCATCTACTCGGCACTCGTAACTATAGAAAGTCGTCCAGGCCGCGGCAGCTTCTACTAAATTTACCTTTAACTGTAAAATTACTTTTGCATTATTTACCCTTTTCTTCATCGCTATTTAAGTCTTCGATTCTAATAAGCGTCTTGTAACCAGGTTACCGAGAGGAGAAAGCGGCCGCCAAATAGGCCAAAGATACGGGGAATCTCTCAAAAACTAAACCTGGGAGTCACCGGCTAAAAGAACCTGTCGTTTTGAGGTTCCCTTTGATAAATCAAGACTGCATCCGCATGGTGAACAATGATATGCTACTGCCATGCTATACGCACCATATAATTCGTTAGAGGAATTTAGGAGTTGTAATTTACTGATAGGCACAGGGTACTTAAGAGTAGAGTACTCCATGCTGATGGGACGATTGTTCACACAACTACTTATGAGGCTGATAGTACCTTGCTTACTCTTCCGTAAGGTACAGCCGTTTCCTATAATTTTTGTCCGCCTACTGTAATTGACAGAAGTCAATACAAGGCTAGGCGCTCGAATGGCAGATCCTCTGAATAATGATGGCCAGTTTAGATAACAGTTGGATAGCTGAGCATATTACTCCATACAACCCCATTAGGCTGAAATGATAGACTTTGTTTCGACAGCCTCGTGTTCAGAATGACTTCTGAAGAACAAACACTGTAATTTGCCCTCTCTCGTTCCTCAGATCTGAATAGTTCTTTTGAAATGCCAGAAGCTGCCTTGCTGCACAGCCGAAACAAAAAATTAAGTGACAAAACAAAAATTTCATCAATATAACAGCAAAAAAATCGTTGATTGCAAGAAAAACAGAAATGGTCAGTTGCAGAAGTCTTTAACTTTTCTGTTTAATTAATTAGTTGGTTATCGTGAGAATGAGCAGAAAATGTCTTAGCGTTATTATGCATTTTTTGCAGGAAAATGCACTGCCACTTCCAAGAAATTTCAAGTGCTTAGCAATCGGAATCCGAACATACGTAAGCTAAGCCTAATACATATACTTCTGTTTAACTCCATGCGGTTGTGTTGGTTTCAAGCGTCAGCCTTAAATGAGATTGCCTTAGATATGTGGGCTCCATTCTTTTTTTAAAAATATTGTTGCTAATCATACAGGTTTTTATACATACGTTTGTTCATCCTCACAAGCACGGCAGCTCAAAGTTTTCGAGTGCATGGGTAAGAACCCCGGGACAGGAGACACCCCTCTATGAAGAGTCTAAAAGAATGCCCATCCTACAGTTCTGGGCGGATAGCTGTACTCTCCGCAAGCCGCAGGCTGGACTGACCTCGAGCTCTGTCTTCTCTTCTCCCAAGCCAGTTTCCTTGGACTGTCCTTGTGGAATTTCTGCAATCCAACCGTTCAGGAAGGCTAATGGAGCCCACTCCAACTGTGCTCCAGCTGAGGGACGAGCTGTATATCCAACAAGTATTCTTTATCGCCCTCCACCTTCTGTAATGCACACCCAGGCAGAGCAAAGTAACGTTCCTATCCGCTAACAAGCCTTGGATCTGAAAATTTGCATCGTGACGGGCAAATGCCTTGAATCACTGTTTATTAACAAAATGATATCCAATCCAATAACATGCAATTGTCCTTCACTTTAAACTCCCCTCCCGATAGTAAATCTTATCTCTACCTATAATTTAAATAGAACTTGCGTTTCATATCGATAATGTTTGCCTTAATTTCAAAATTTTTCATCTGATGTAAAATATTATGCTAAGGGAATACTACTTATAGTAATTAGAGGAGTATAATATCAGAAACACAACTTCGTGAATAGAGGTTAACAGTGAGCGACACTAGTAATTAAAAGCATTTTTAATTTATTTTTGTGTCTCAAAATTTAATGGTTATCGCCCAATGATCAACTCTATTGACAAATTCATTTAGGTTGTCAAATATATATATATATATATATATATATATATATAGTCTTTGCCTTACTACAAGCAGCTTGTTTCACTTACATTGGCGTTTCCAGCATCGTTCAGCCATTAGATATACATAGCACGTCGAGGACGCAGTCAACTACAGTGTAATCTACAGTACGTAATATGTATTAGGTTGCATACGATTGCAGAAAATATGTAGAGATGTATACCTAGGTAGATAAAGCCACGTTAATGATATATACAAGAGTAAATACAGTACAAAAAATATTCTAATAATTTTCGTTTGCTTGCAGTATCTTTGACTGCAAATTTACCTTTAGGCTCACTATCTATGCTGCCACGCCATGCTGCTTCTATTTTAACCGAACAAAGAGAGACGTGAGGTGTATTGCACATCACCTTGCAGAAATTTGCATTTTTATTGCTTTCAAATTTCAGTTGAGTTACTGGAAACTTGTGACACTTCATAAAATGGCATTTTTCATGTTTTGTGCAAAAATTTGAGTGAAAATACTGTAGATTTTATGATAAATAGTCCCTATAAAGGGAAACTTGCTCTACAGTATAGTGCACCACACCCTGCATTCGTACGGCCGGCAGCCCCGTACGTTTCAACCTTTGTTTATGCTGTGTATCTGCAGTAACTTCATCCCAGGGTTATAATTACTGATGGACAACGAAGCTTTATACATGTTATTTATAATAAATATGACCACCTTAGCTAAATGAGGCTACCTCAGTGCAGTCGCAGTCCATTGTATACTGAATCATTGTATGCATATTGTTGTGTAAACTCGTAGTACATTGATTGTTCTGCGTACGTAGACAGTACTGTCCCTGCAGTACAAATACAACAGGAGCATCACAGTTCCCGAACACATGCACACTACCTGCATTGGTGAGCAAACTGCCACGGTTATCGCTCAAAATGTATATCCCTGTATGCTTTCTACCATTCTCTTAGATATGTTCATATTATGGTGTCGTTTTATAATTTATCATTGAATTGATGATTCTAATTGTATCTCAACTCATGTATGATGGTATGAAGAGTATGCCTGTTGATTTTTAATTTGAAATCTATACTATAGGTAACTAGAGCACTCTGAGAGCGCATACCTCCGCCAAGTGAAGCAACGGTAGCAAAAAATTCAAACTCGCTCTAAAACCGTCATTTTATTTGTACAAACTCCAAAATCTAATCATTTGTGCCTTTTTATATTAATAATAGCTTGTTCAATTTTCTTGAAGATCCGTTCATAACTTTTTGAGTTATAGTGTTAACAAACGTTATGACAAACATAAGTCAAACATACAAACAAACAAACCGATCTGCACCAAAATTTGATCATTTATGTCTTTTAACATTACTAACAACCACTATGAATTTCATAAAGATCCATTAATTATTTTTTGAGTTATTGTGCTAAAAAGCATAAAATTAAAAACAGTGACAAACGAACGAACACACGGATCATTACCAAAATTTTATCATATACTCTTTGTTATATGCCCAACATCAAAATCCATATATAACTTTTTGAGTTATGGCATCGAGAAAACTGAGGCAGACAAAAAAACAAACAAATGGATGGACATATTTTTAACAAAAGGTAATCATTTGTTTCTCCTAACATACCTAACAATCCCTGTGAATTTCATCAACATCGGTTCTTAACTTTTTGAGTTATCTTAGTGACAAACAAAGAGACAGACAAACACGACGAAAACATAACCTCCTTGGCGGAGGTAATAAGAGAGCTGTCTGTCAGGCCGTCCGTCCGTCTGTCCTAAGCCTTATTTTTCCCCTATCTAATATTGAAGAAAAAAATTCCGAGGTATCCAACTTTTTTGTTACCGAAAGGGTATCTTGGATACGGGGAGGCCCTTGGGCGCTTGCCTGCATGCCCGTGTTTGGACATGTTCATTTTCAACGGTGCTACGGGTGATGCCACTTATTTATGCCTCATCTATATAGACCATCTACCCTTTTGTTAAGCTGAGATGCTTTCAAATATATATTTTTATGACTTATTCATCAAAAGGGTTGCGTTTGGTGCACTAGTATATATAAATGATGAATTTATTAGCGATTCAGTAGGCTACGGTACATTGCACGTCACCTCTCCCGTTATAACTCCTCGCTAGGGATCTCCCTTAATTTGTAGGGTTAACTGAGAACATTTATTATAAAATTATTTTTAAAGTGTAAGTCGTCCGTTTATTCTTACACCACAGCTAGAGCAAAAGGAAACATAAACATAACATTAATATTTCAAAACAGACTCGTTATTTTTCCCTCAATTCTTTAAAATCACGCTGCAGCGCTCTATGTAGATCCTGTAATGTTGAGTGAACCAGCTTGCTTTAAAATATGAAGCTACTGGGTTACCATTTTGTTTAAATGTATTTTTATTATAATCACTGGTACTATTCCGCATTAATAGTTATTATTTCTCTGAAGTCTGAAATGTGCTTGTACTCACAGATGTCTGTGAGTCTGATAAAAAATTATTTGGGTGAAAATTTTCAATAAAACTGATATTTTATCTCTTGAGCGGTGGTACTTAAACTTTTCCGCACCGAGTGCCCGTGAAAAAAAAATCCTTTTACTCTCTTAAGCTTCTTTCTGTCTACTCTGTTTGATAGCACGTAAACGAACTGAGAATGAAGATGCAGTGGAGTAAAAATAACACTATGTGTTATTCCATGACTAATTAGGGTGACCAGGGGAAGCCGTACAAATTTCACGGTTAATTAATGCGTTAACCTTATAATAGTCAGAAAGCTAAGCTGCGCTTTCATAACTTACCCAAGTTGATCGTATATAACTCTTTTAACCTAACCCACTCTGTTTAAACTGACCACTGTTACTTAACCCTGAAGAACTCTGTCCTATAACACACGGTCGTCTCCCCAACCCAAGTCGTCTAACCTAACGAACGTGGTCAATCTCACGACACGATATTTATCCCAAAGCCCTTCGTTCAACCTTATGCATCTCATTTAACTTGACCACCACAGAAATAAGTTACTATGAAATTTCTGACAGACGAACACAGAGGCCGGTGCACATGGATCATAGTTATGGTGCCGCGAAAACTCGACGTAAATAGTTTCCAACCTTTGTGCTCCAAAAGAAAATGAGCTGCAAATACAGCATTCTTGAGCATATTCCTTACATAAATTCTCATTATGATTGAATATTATTGTTAAAGTTAAACCTGAATTTTCTATTATGCCAACGCATCATATTGTATATCTCGTCCTCATAACTCTATAGAGAGCATTCAAAAATTCACTGCATATCTGCAATAAGAAATCAGTACGCGTTATTTGAATTGTGAATCTCATAAGAACTAGTGCTTGAGAGACGAATGTCACCGTACATGGTGACTTCAGAGAATCAATTTGGCTTTAAAGCCGAACCCGGAACAGAAATGGCTATATTCACACTTAAACAGGTCATAAATCATTTCATTGACAGGGGATCTCCCGTATACCTGTGCTTTCTCGATGCTAAAGCTGCGTTTGACCGAGTTCACCATTATTCCTTA
>LQNS02278166.1:1408205-1419628 GCA_001587735.2 Parhyale hawaiensis | reverse complement strand
TCCCTATTTCATAATCAGCATTTGGAATAGACTCCCTTCCGACGTTGTTGGTGCGGAGTCGGTCAACTCATTTAAAAATCGTCTTGACATACATTGGGAGAGACATCCTCCACAGCTAAGAACTCCTTTTCGACGAATCGCAAGCACATAACGGCCAAAGCTTCCCAGGCCATTTTAAGCTGACTTCGTCTCACTTCCGCTCTATCTTTATATTGAGGCTCCGTATACCAGCGGCCATCGATCATGCTTGCGGGCATTCATGACCATCGCTTTGGTGTAGATTCTTCTCCCCCTTCTTTTTTATTTCTCTTTTCTTTTTTCTCTTTCTTCTTCTATTTTTTCTCCTCTCGTTTCTCCATTCCTCTACATCCTACTAACATAATGGCAATAGCTCATAGAGGGCCGGGGTGTAAAACTCGGTGTCTCTTTGGGAATGGGCCTTTTGGTTCGTCTTCTGCCGCCTATCTAATCTAATCAATCGAACCGCGTATCTACTACGACGTAGATTTTGTACCTCTGGGAATATCACATGGAATTATATACCCGCGGTGACGAGTTTTACAGCGCTGACGGCTTTTGTCCTCCCTTAGTCTCACCTGGGGTCTCATTGAGATGGCTAATTCTGAAAATGTGAAGAGCCTTATCGTACAGGAACCTCACCTGGTAACGCATACTGACAGCCAGTTCAGTAGAATTGTGGGTGTCCCTCTTCTCCCGGAAATAAGGCATGCCGACCACTTGGGCGAACATTTTATTGAGGTTGATAGGGAAAACACCTGCGCCGCCCAGCAATAACATCTGCAACGTGAGAACTGTTAAGGGCGGTTATCCAAGTAACAAAATACCAAATATTTTCCCAAGGGCATTTCTTTGAACATCATGTTGAGGCACACCCCGGATACAACGGATGCCTATTAGTTCCTGAGCGAAAATTACAAATCCTGTAGTTAAAGCGAGTGGAAAACGACAAAGAAGTAAGGTCATCAGCCATTCGTTAAATATGCAACAAAAAATAATCTCCGCCATAGCAAATGTTTAGGCATAGCTGCAATGCTTACTTATCACGTAAAAAGGCCTCAGTGTTGATAGTATTGTTGCTAATTGTTTGTTATCTCGCCATGCAGCCAGGAAATAATAATCAGTCGACTAATGGAATACAAGTATTAATGTGAAGTAACTATAACCCCGCCGGTGAAAGATTCACCGGTTGTGTTGTCGTTTGAAAACTTATCATCTCAATAATTTATTTACATCATCTACATTAACAGAGTTTGCTTCCTTGCCATACGAATGGGGATGAGTTCTGAACCAGACACGAACACGAGATTCATCGCAGAAGCAGAGAAAAACACTTATCGTTTTACAGAACATCGTTTTACAGAACATCGTAGTACAGAACATCGTTTTACAGAACATCGTTTCACAGAACATCCACAATGCACGGATTCAGTAAAGGAATTGTAAGATTCGCAACCACCTAGCTGCTATCGTTTGTTGCTCCTGCTCAGGTTCTTCCTCCTGAAAGTTTTAGATGAAAGTTAGGAAGTACTTCAAGCTCGTTCCACACGATCGCTGTATCAACTCATTGGAAAAAACACCCGAACTGCGGTCGAGGCCCAGTTAACCCATAACCCTGGAGACGTTCAAGTGTCGAACTTGTCAGTTCGGTTGGTGTTTTATGTGCAAAACTAAACTAATGAGCCCTTCATTATAGGGATCCGTATTCGGCCGAATGGGTCTGGAGACGCTCAAGTCAGCCATGAACAGTTTCTTAAGAGATTCTTCTCAGCGATTCCTTCAGCGTTTTGCGGTTGTTCCACGATTCATTTCAGTAACATTTCCTGTCCCTTGAAGCCCTGGTGTAAATTTTTATAATTACAGTAAATTGCATCGCTAGCAGCTACTTAACGTGCATGAAGACTAAATGGAAGTGTATTACATGCTTTAGTCAATCACAGTCAAGTTACGATTGCGTAAGACAATTCGAGATCAAACATTGTCAGGTTAACTTAGGGCGAGTTCACAAGTCATTCATATCAAGACGTTAGTTCATCCACCTGTCTAAATGTTTTCTGAGTTTCATTTCGCTCCAAATTTGATGAGATATCTGTAACTTGCCTAGTGACACTTGCAGAGGAAACTGCTTTGATGGCTAACATTTTAATAACGTTTTGAGGCGTACACAAAGGTGAGCTTACAACGACGGTACAAAACATTTGGACGAGCGAATGAGTGAGTGCGTTGATATGAATGACATGTGAACTCGGCCTAAGGAGAAATTCAATAAGAATGCCAGCGACGAAATTCTTCACTCTCTATGTTGTTCGGAGAGACTTATGCATGCACAGTACGCTGGCTATTTCCTCATTGGCACAGTAACTGTTCCTCTGCTACATGCGCTGCAATTAATGCTTTTACAGTAGCTAATCGTTTTTCTTTTTTAAATAATACAACTCTCTTGAGTCTGGGTATTGCTCGGATATTTTTTTATCAGAGATTCGCTTAGAGTAATAAAATTTATTGATTTACAGTATTTACTTCATTTAGTAACTTTATTGACGGAGCATTTGTGTTGCTCCATAGACTTCTATCGCTTTCCTGCCGCTGCCTCTGTGGGTCGATACTTTTAGCCCCACATGATCCGTTTTGCATAAACGGATGTTAGAAATTCTGTAATATGAGATGTACTAGGAAGATTTTTTACGTAAATGCTACAAATGATCTTCCACCAACGGAAAACATTTATTGAAAGCAGTGTAAATTTTAGCCGCATTGAAGAATACATTAACTTGGGGCCACAATCAGAGAGTTTGGGTCCGCTGGTAGGAAAGAGCAGATACAAGAATCACACAAACAATTTTAGCGCTGCTTATCTCTGAAGAAAAGAGCGCTCTAGACTTTCATGCAGACAAAAGTCTTTGTGTTGCACAGTGGTACCAAATTTCGCTCCCATAACACAAAACTCTTCAGATTATAGTACATCCTGGATATGGGGCGTTGAAATAGCTTACATGTGCAGTATGTACTCGACCCTCTTAAATAAGTGATGCATCGTTGAACTTTACAAATCGAGTGGCAACAGCGTGCCACATTCCGACTCGCTTGCTCAGAGCAATGTTAGTCATCACGCCCGTTTAAAATGTACCTTCGCATCACTGTAGTCTTTAATTTAACTTCCATCTTTATAGAGGGTGTCCCTTAAAGTTCGCGGTGCAAATACTAAATGGGTCGCTCTAGCGATCTAGTCTGCACTTGGAAGCGTTGAATACATCATTTATGTGGTAATTCCGTTATGGCATGTAGCAAGCATGGAGCCAAACGAGGCATCTTCATCGTTCACGCAAACCTGGGCATCGAGGGGTGCCAGGCTCGTCCCAATCGCACGAGCTCTTCGTCCTCCAGAAGTGAAAATGTATGAATGGATAGGCGCGCACCCACAGACACACTTAATTTTGGGCGAACAAACAATTTTGGTTGGCGTTATCGCAGTCACGCTACGGATGAACCTCTCAATCAAAAGGGAAAGCTGACGTACAGCTTTCCCTTTACCAAACAAAGGGGGTTCGGGTTCGATTCTCGGACGCTACGCTACGGATATACTCTGTGTGGTGCACTGGTACCAAAGGGCGAGGAGAAGTCAGGAGAGGATTATTATTGTTATTACTATTGTTAATAATATTATTACTTGCACCACGAGCCCGAAAGCTGCCTCGCTTCGGATACGGAAGGAGACACACACAGGCGCGCAAATAACTATACATCCTCACGGATATTCTATGACCTGTACTAAACGTAAATGGTAAACGCAGAATTTTGGATCACGTAGAATATATAGAGTAACTATGCGATCAGAATTCATAGTCACCCCAAAACTAAAATCAGAAACTAGCTACTGAGATGGGCAAAGTTCTGTAAGGGTTCTCGTCTTAGCTTATCGTGTGATTAACTTGTCAGTTCATGCAAATTGCATTGGTGCTGCTTTTAATATTTACTTTAAAATTGTATTACAATACACAAGCCCCCAACAGTCGATGTAAACAATGAAGTGAATTAGACGGCAATAATTTCGAATAATGTATTTCTTTCTTTCCCAGAGCATACTCAAGCTCGCACCGTTTCATCTAACCTCCCATATAACATTTAGTTCATCACACATTTAAGCATTAGCAATTATTGTAACCTTATAATTCAGCTTAAAAACAACCTCCGGCAGTTAAGTGGAGGTACCCGGTTCCCAAGAACAGGGCTCACCGTATACAAAAATGAGCGATAAATTCATGTCATAAAGCACTTCAATGCTCCAGATCTAAAAGAGAAATGTTTGCTTGACTGGTTGTTTTACTTCACTCATCTTTTATGTTATTAGTATTACTCTACGAAATATTGCCGACAAGAGTGACACAACTAATGTACTTTTTTCGCAATATTTCCTTCTCTCATAATAGATCTTACAAAATCACATGGTAATGCAGGCTTCCTCGGTGAAGTTCGCAGTGAAGGAATTCTCAAGGGAACAACAAACCACTCGCAGGTATTTTATTCTTTTACTGCCGGAATAATAGTGCAGTTTCTGCTCGATAATTTGCATTGCTGATACGCACTAGAGACATGAAGCGCATCAGGCAATAGGTATTTAGCTGATAATGCAGGTTGTTAACCGCGCAGCAGAATAAGTTAATTAATTATCAATTCTAATTAATACAATTAAAATTATATACTTCTTCGAATGGGACTGTCACTAATCTGTAGTGGATTCCTAAATCAGTAAGCAAAGCTTTGTTTTCTTGGAGGAATAGTAAATTTTGAAACGAAATGCAAGGAGAGTACTCGATGATTTAATTAGGACTCGATGTCTTATCCAGTAATGCTGCTCACACCTCTCATGGTGGTATAACGTTGCTCCAGTTTGGAAGAAGCTATAAAGCTACGGCCAATGCCCTCGAGACATAAGTCCTGTTTGCAGAGAGGCACCAACAGCTAAATCAACGCAGCTGGCGCATTGGATGACGTCGCTATACCCGCAACAAGAACTTGTTGGCCAATGACGACCCACCTCAAGGATTTCATGACCTTTGCCAATGGCTTCCTCAGCTTCTTGCGTGATAATTTTTGTCAAGCTTTAGACACTCATATGAAATGTTTATACAATGTTATTCCTACGAACCACTAAAGTTCTTTTTTTCGTTTCGCAGTTCAACTCTACGTTTCAAGTATTTTTAAAAAAGAAAAACAAGAGGGGTTGGTTCGAGTGATCGTGCCAGCTTCGCGACGTCTCCACATCGTGAAGTGTTACAGTTATGTTTATGACTTGCATTAAGAAAGATCGTATAACATAAAAGAATTGACTTACCTTAACAAGAGCCAATGATATCAATGCTCCCTGCGTCGGATCGAGTTCTATGGGAGGATTTTTAGCGATAACGATGGCGTATGTGATGAAGGAAGACGCTAAAGGCAGGGTGATGCACCATCCTAGCAGAAAAGCTGGCTTCAGCTTAAACATGGAGTTGAACATGGTGGCGAGGCTCTATCGCTGGCTGCTGGTTTTCTGTATCTGGGTAAAAAGTTTTCACTTTTCTCTGCAAGTGATGAATCTGCATAATATCATGCATAATCATTAAACGCTCAGTGGTTCCGTCAAACTCAGCGGCTCTAGAACTTTCTCACACTAATACCCTCCCTCCCCCAATCCGGCCGCCTCTCCCTCCTCCCTCATTGCAGGGTTTTAGGGAAACCTCCGGCTACTTGCCTTAAACTTTAGAGAAACCTCCGGCTACTTGTCGTAAAGTTTTAGGGAAAGCTCCGGCTACTTGCCTTAAAGTTTCGGGAAACCTCCGGCTACTTGTCTTAAAGTTTCCGATTGTGGCCTCTCCTATCTCACATACACAAATGCGAGCACACACCTTTTTATTGCTTCAGCATATGGGTGGAATTCAATACTTTTTCTAGCGGCCAATTGCAATTCTGTGGTACATTGAATCCAGATTGCCTAGCCCTTGATTATATACATAGCTGGCATGTGCTGTGGTATACATTATCAAAACACTTGTTCGTAAATGAAAAAAAGTATAATAGTGAAAGAGCTTACTGTAGCATGCTCGTACTGATCATCATAATTGTGTCGAAATATGTTTATATTTTATCATAGAAGGAAAATGCTACTAGTATCTTTGTAGCATAATTCAGTTATTTATTAATGAAAATAATGGACTTCCACGCTTCATTGTTTTGGATATTCTGAGTAATAGGTATGTCCTGTGGAGTTTTCAATTCATTTGGCCAAGCTGTCGACGATCTATGCGAAGTCGTTTTCAAGGCTGAAACATTCTGTCCAACGCTGAGTACTCCTGACGGTTGGCAGTGTATGGCCGGTCCAGTTTAGGAATAGCTGATTTAAACTGTACGATATTTGTGTGCTGACCATCACTGTAATGAACTATCTTCAATAAAACTTTATGCGCAGCATTTACTACTGATAAATATTTAACTGGTCGAGCATAGAATTTTATGGAAAAACACAACTTGAAAAAATACAAGATGCAAACCAGAGTCCTCGATATTAATTATGAAGATATTGTATTTCTGTCTTAGTTTAATATGCTCTATATAACTTGTTTTTAATTGTTGATGTCATCTCTATCATTGATATGTTTCGCAAGAAACAGAGTAAAAACAGAGTAAGAGGTTTTTGCCTTCCTCTATATACGTACTAGTTGGATTTTCTCTTTACTTTCTCTATTTAATTTCTTCATAAATTACGCCAACTGGATATTACAATAATTTCAGTTCACGAAAAATATATTTTTCTCCAAGTTTGGCCCTATTTCCAAAAATTTTTTTATAAAGAATACCAACTTAATATTCCAAAAACATTTCAGTTTACTGAGTATACAATATTCTCCTCTGCGTTCGACATTCCGTGAGTTATTTTATTTTCTTTAGTAGTAGCAACACATAAATGTCGGTATATCAGTAAACAAAGTACTAGCAAAGTTTTTCCTCTCTTAGTTTAATGTTCGTTTTATAGCTTTATAGTATTACACTTATAATTACCTGCAGTGTTTTTGCGACAAACCAAGCCATTATTGCAGGTGTTGCAGTGATCTTAGGGTAAAGTATCTCTTCCTCATTTTGATACTTCTTGAGTAATTTCTTAAGTAATATATATCAGATAAATGATTTGATGAAGGCGGGTCTTTCTTTATGAATCTAGCTTTACTGCCAGTGACGTACGTAGTGCCCCATAAATTACCTGATATTAAATGCAATTGAATTTATCTTTCATTCCTAGAATTGCTGAGCTGCAGCAGATGCCTACTCCACGCTACAGCTGCGAGTCGGGAAAGTCTCTATTTTTATTCTCCAGCCTTGCTGTATGTGCAACGTTAGGTCAAGCAATATATCTTCCTGGTGATACTTCCTTGCATATATGTTATTCAGTTTCCTTTAATGATCATTATTCAAATGGATCACCGGCTGGCCCGACCAGCTCACATGGGACACCTTTTGGTTAGAAGTCTCAAGAAGACCTCAGCAGGCCCGACTAGCTCATATGCTGCCCCATTTGGTTGGTCACTAGACTCAATGGGACGCTAGGGGACCCATCAAGTTCATTAATATGTGACACCATTTGGTCTGGAGGATCAATGGGAGGCCACGGGACCTAACAAGCTTATTAATCTGTGACACCATTTGGTCACAAGACTCAATGGAACACCAATAGGCCCGATCAACTTATTAATATGTGACCCCATTTAGTCACACCAATGGGCCCGACCAACTTATTAATATGTGACCCATTTAATCAGAAGGCTGAACAGGACGCAAGCGGGCTTCAACATCAGCACTAAGCAAAAACTAACCCAGCAAGACCTCGCCATTGATTTTCTAATGCTGCATGCTCTCGTATTGAACCACCTTAAGGAAATTTAAAAAATATATATATTTTCTGCGTTTCAAATTAACGTAAAGGTAAAATTTTGGTCAAAAAACAAAAATGTAGGATTTTTTCGACGTATTATAAATCACTGCTAGAAAAGGTGCAATGTTGCCCCTGGGCTGGACAACTATTGGGTTTTTGCAACGTTCACAAGCATTCGCTTATTGCCAGAACGTGTCCAACCTGCGTAATGTATGAATGTATTTTTACCTTACAGAGACAGTGTTACATTACTCCTCTCTCAACCAAGCTACTGAACGTCACCGACTTATTAATTACCCAATAAATTCTAGCTCTTCACAAACTCTACGAAAGACGAGCCATAGACTGCTTCTAATTCAACTATCCACTTGGAATAAGTGGACTTTTCCCAAATCATTCGCGGTGTCACCTCGCTAAAATTAAGGGCTCTTTCTCCTACAAGGAGCCTTGTAACGAAGCAGCGCAGGCTAAGGAAGAGATAACGAAGGTTGGAACACAAAAAATAATTTTATTTAAGCTGCTAACCAATCACGGATTTTGACGACTTTCTATTTTTTACCGGTGAATCACAGTATACTAGTGTAGATTTTAGTTTCTTCTGAAACATTCTGAGTGAATTAAAAAACACAACATTTTACAAACTTTTACCTAAAGTAGCCCTAGGACTCATTTTGAATGATCACACATTAAAGTAAGTATGTCTGTAATCTGAGAAAGAATCGCTGCATATATTACTTGCCTTTGGTAACTTATTTATATAAGTGTCTGTGTAGATAAGCGGTATACCTGTAATGCAGGGGCACCTATGCAGTCACATGAACATCTGGAAGCGAGGATGAGCAACTCATTCATCTTTTTGAAATACATTTCAACTCAGTATCATAGATACGGTGGCATAAACGACACACGAGCTGCACATCCTCACATCGCGTTGTTCATAAGAAAGTTTAGTGTAGCCCCGGCGTGAGAGTATCAATAATAATCTTCCCGCCTCTCTTTGATACTACAGCGTTATTTTTGCAAGGTACTTGTTTGACACACTTTGCCCAAGTCTCTCTAGAAGTGCTCTAGAGGAAGGGCGCACCGAATACAAGACCGCAATAAGCCAAGATTCTGGCAAATATTCATTACCCGTGAGCGAAGCGAAGAGAGGTGATGATGTTTTCGTTGAAGATTTATGTTTGTATACAGCGAGGGCTCAGAGCCAGAAGTGGCTACGTCCATTTTTGGCAAAATCAAGTTCCATTCACAAAGTGGGTGCCAGTGATTCATATTTTTAGTGTCACGGGTGTCTATGCCATATATTTTCATGCCAAATCACTTATTACTGAAGAGATATGGCATAGACACCCGTGACACTACAAACATGCCTCACGGGCACCCTTTTGGCGACCCGGGGAACCCGATTTCATCAAAAATGGGCATAGCCACTTCTGGCTCTAAGCCCTCGATTATTATATTTGTTTTGTCTTTCCACCCTATAAATGGTCGAAGGAGTTGAACAAAGTTCATAATTTTTTGCACGGATTCTGGTGGATTGCCCTCGATGTGACCCATGCCAAAAAACTAAGATTAGCTGACCATAAAAAATGACGGCAATGGAATTTAATCTCATCCCAAAAAAGCTCGAAGGAGTTGAGCTATGTTCATGATTTTTTGCAGGGAGTCTGAAAGGCTATCCACGATGTGACGCATGGCAAAAAATAGGATTACCAGGCCGTTACAAATGACGGCAATGTAATTTGCTCTCCCCCCAAAAACAGGTAGAAGGAGTTGAGCTATGTTCGTAAATTTTTGCTGGGAGTCTGGTGGGTTGTCCTTGATGTGATCCGCAACAAAAAAACTAGGATTAGCTGTCCATCAAAAATGACAGTGACGAAATGTGCTCATACCGCGGTTGATGGTCGAGGCGTTCATCTTCATTTTGCAGGCGTGTATCTTTTGCATTTACTGCAAGCATCAATAAAAATACCTGCCTGCCAGTGCACCTAAAGTTGATGGCTACTTTGCATGAGCCAGTCTATGGATATCAACATCTGCCTTTGATCATTCGAGGGTTGAACTCTAGTGTATCTTATCCTCATGCAGGCGAAGATCACGAAATACATAAATGACTACGAAATTAGGCATTGGTCGATATTACACCCTAGTATTTTAATGCTTAGAACCCACAACGTCTGCGAAAATGCACTGCTCTGTCGATTGCAGCACAGGCTAAGTAGAGTGCCTTATAGTTCGTAAGGAGGATTACCAACTGCAGACAGGCCATACAACGGCAATTCCGTCCTTTCGATCTGTTGCACGTAATGTAATGTTCTTTTCCGTGTCCATTGCATTCTGAGCAAAAACTAGATCATTTTCACTTATAAAAAGTTAGAAAATAATTTTTCATTTACACGAAGTACTAGAAATAAATGGGTCCAACCTTTCCATAAAATATGCCTTCACCTGCATACCTTCTTATATGTAATTCCATGAATAAATTACTGGACAACAAAATTCATCAATAATTAAATAAATTATTGTACTTATATGGGTCGGTTACAGTTCTTCGCTTCAAAATAAATTCAGCCTCGTCTTCTTGTTACACAAATTCTGTCAAAGTAATAACTAACACGAACTGCTGCTAAAGTAACCGAACTTATTTCTTTTTAGAAAATAGTTTTAACTATATATATGCACCGAGATACTGTTTATGAAACAGCATAGCTCCATCTTTTACAGATACTTTCGCTGACAAATTTTCAGTCACAATTAAATTCAACATAGTGCAGTTGCCCCTGCAACTTGTTCTTAAACTCTTTGCTTACTTCACTAATTTCATGTTAAAATTGCAGTATTTTCTCCTGCCTCACTAGTATTGGATGCTAACACTCTTTTCTTTCATTTGCCTCTTACATTGAACGTCGCAGCATGTACTCTCCTTTACTTGAGAACTCAAAATTCTCTAAGCAAACCCTTCCTGCTCGTTAAAAATGAATTTTGTAACGGGCTTAAACTCCCTTGCAGGGTAAGCGAATACGTGGCCAGGTTCCGTAGCTCACCCTGAACACTACGATGTTGTCCCCTAATATGGCGGCTAAAAGTTAAGATAAATAAACAGTTCCAGAACATTACACCAATGGACATTAACGCAAAAAAAGTACCGTAAAGTTCCACAGCACACGCTGGACACTTCTGTGTATTATCAATGCTAGAACCGTAAATTAACTCCTCTCTCATTATGATATCGGTAAATCACTGTAGATCCCTTTGAACCCGATAACATTTTTATGAAGTAGAGAAACACTCGACAAGGCTGTGTCTGGTTACCTTCTGCGCTCCAACAAACCAGGTCTCGAAAGTCTCATCCGAGGTACGTGACCAGGTTGCGCTCCTACTTCTGAAGTCACCTCACCCAAATCTTAATTTTCTCTGTAATCCAGCCAGTTATGGTAACTTGACCTGAATTGTAAGGGTGAGGAGTGAATCAAAATGTAATGTAGTTGAACCAGTAATGAAT
>LQNS02278166.1:1358146-1372680 GCA_001587735.2 Parhyale hawaiensis | reverse complement strand
TTGGGCTATGAAAATTCACACCGTCAGAGAACGACAGTGTGAGGGATGATATGCGTGATATGGAGCTGGAGGAACACATGGTAATAGACAGAAATACATGGAATAGCAAGATCTGCTTCAGCTATCCCCTCTGAGCTGTAGCGGATGAAGAGAAAGACGGTAAGCTAAACCTAGAAGACAGAGTTGACTATTACCCGTGAAGAATTATCATCTCGTGAGTGCTCCGTTGGTCATCTGCCGAATTTACGCGTTGTGACCTGAGAGAAAACGGGTACAAAATCGGAATCGAGAAGCTGCATACATATTGTTCCGATTTCAAGAAGTGTTTCAAGCAAGACGTGTTTTCAGAGAAAGGCATAAGGATCTCCTGCAATCTTGTCATCGATTTACAAAATCTGCAGTCTGGCCTATTATTCGTCCATCTATTTCGTTAAGAGCGTGACACGAAAGATAGCTACATATGAATATATAAACAAATAAACTCACCACGGTGTTTATTATAGTGTTTTGCTGCATATAAATAAATTCACAATGCGAATTATTATGAAACTAGTGACTCGCCCGTCTTGAAATGACAGTGAAATGTGACTATGAGACCGTTCATTTTTCTTGCTACTGGGTGCGACTTTGCTAATAGTACTGTCACGCCACCACTTATGTTTCGATCCCCATACTGGCCCCCGCTTATGTGACGCCTCTGTGTGCACTTGGTACACGCCTCGACGTGTAGCTAGACGTAGATATACGCGGTTGGAGTTCCGACGTCACCGGAAGTATGCTATTGCTGGCAGGAGGTGGAATGAGACTAGGGTGTAGTAGCAGACTCTGTACTTGTGGATTCTAATTATAATGAGACACAGGTTGGCTTTCGCTAGGCGTGAGCGTACTGGTTCATCTCACGTGTAATCTCTAGCGGCACTGAGCTAACCGGCATAGTTGTTGGTCACCTTTATAGGCAGGTGACACAAAGGGTGCCACTGCGGCTTGGTACACACAAGGAATGCAGGGGATTGCGCGCTGCGCCATTACAGTACCTAACATTCCACTTGTCAACTTGGTCGTATATATCAATGATGTACTGGACAAAAATATGATATGATCGCCCCAGTTTCACTGTTTCGACGCAACATTCCCGTCCTGTATGCAGTGACCTCGAAAGCTAGCTCCATAGCAAATAACTGAGAGGTATTTCAATGCAATATGTGCGAAGGAAACGTATGAAAGAACTGCATCTAGGATGGTACTACTGTTTGACCAACGGAAAGTTTCTACTCTATTTAGCGCTAGGGCATGAAGCAGTCAAAAATGACGACAATGAATTTCCGATGATACTTCTTCATAAATGATACTTTTGCTACTAATTTACCTACAAGAGATGCACTTCAACTTTCAAACCACATGAATATAAGGGAGCGGTCTCAGCTTCAATTCTGCTGGGCATTTCTACCTTTTAGGGAGATGAAGAAAAATTTATTTTTGTTTTATGAGGCAGTCAAGTATCTTCCGTAATATAAACTTCAGCTCTATATCACTGATATTTAGCTCAAATTACTTCAGTCAAAAATTCTTCGCTCCAGTGAAAGCCTATTTTCGGCAAAGAAAATTAAAAAAACAATGTATTTAAGAGAAAAATAATTAAAGTTACAAACCCTCGTATTTTTTGCGTTTCTTCGTGTCTCTGTTGTACTTTAGAGAATATTTTGCTCATGGCTTCATCGACCATCTACTCAAATGTAAACTCAGAGCAAATAAAGTTTCAATGTAGGAAGAGAATATGAATAAATAGATCCATGATGGTGCTAAAAGAATCTGAAGGCATCTTCATTGCTTGGATTTGAGCATCGGCAAAACAAAAACTTCATTCAGTTTTGAGGCTTCCATACTTTTGCTATCACCTCCAATTCGGTCTATCTTCACCTATAGGTTTACAACAGAGCTCGACGAGATGGGCATAGTCTCCAGCCTGGACTATTTTTCGCTCATCTGCTTCATTCGAGTGTAACGGAAATTAGACTGCGAATTAAGCAATAAAATATACATTGGCCGCGCTTTTTTAGGGTTTGATTTTCTGTATCAACGGCAATCCGAAAAAAAATTGCAAAAAGGTATTTCATCGAAAAACTGGAATGATAGTCGGAAAAAGTGAAAATGCACAGAAAATAAAAATGAAGATGGAAAACTTCCACAATAACAGAAGTTATCAATCAGAATGGAATAAGTCTTACCAAAGCTTTTCCCCATGCACTGTGGCTCGAAATGTAAGCGCAAGAACTAATATTCAGCTTGTTTTGACCTTTCTTCTTTTAAAAGGGATGTATGTGATCCAAATATTATTGTTGTCCGACGAGTTGAGGAATCCTTTACTCATTTAACCTCCACTTCGTGGTTAAAACCTCTCGACTTACATGTCAAGCTTGACTTCTACCGCTGATAGTGTGTTTCACTATGAACAATAGGAGGAAAGTACACAAACAACAATGACACGTTTATATCAACAATGAACAACTAAATACGTAAATAAAGACACACGACGCTGATTATTACATGGCAGATACTGACGTGTATACTGCCTGTAACATGTACGAGGATGTGATAGAAAGAATTTCAGTCTCGAAATTGCGCACCTATTTATAGTAATGATGGAAAAACAAACAAATGTAGTACAAATTCCGCAAAAGATAACAACTTACTAATTTTCAAGCTTACTGGCAAAATGCTTAATTTACGCATATTTTTATAAAGAGGATGCATGGGCAATAAAAACGGGAGTTTTTTTCAATTTAATCCGTTCCTCCGTTAGTTCACAACAGAGCGGCTCGCTGGTTTTCGAATAATTTGTATAGTTATATGGTGTATTGGAGCTATTAATGCATAGGCTATGTATATAAATACTATGTTCCACCTATTTTTGTAATTCTCCCTTGCCTGCGCCCCATAGTGTTTTGCAATATATTCATAACTTTTTTCGGGATATGACTCTTTTGTTCATTTGAGTGCAGGCTGCCGCACAAATGTTCATTTACATTGAGCTGCTAACATTCAACAATTTTATCGTTCGTGTATTATAACAGTGCATGGGACTGGAGTCAAATTAAAACCTTCCAGGCTTCACTTGTCCAAAACTTGAGATACATGCGCTGTCTTCGATCAACTTCTTGAAGTTTCAGGCGCTGACCCTCAATCAATTGCACCAAGTTTGAAAATATCGACCCTTAGCAACTTTTATAAAAGTTTCCTTCTTCCAAGGTGAATAAACATGAATGAGAGAGAAACTATCTGTGACTTAGCACCTGTACCCGTGAAATTGACTCAAGTTCTCATTTCAAGTGAAACAAACTGCGATTTCAGGTTAAATATAAGATGAGTAACACTACGCAGAGCCGGGTAACTCAACCTTCGGTTTGACCAGCATCCGCATTTACATTATTTACGGTTACACTGGATGTGTGCTCCATTTCTCCCTGTTTAATATTCTAATATCCGTACCATGCATTACTACAGGCGATGCAATTAACATTGTTTATTCTTGCACGCATATATTGCTAAATATATTGCCACAAACTTCACATTCCTTCTTACGCTACTTATGCTTATGCGGTTATTAGCTTAACCGCGGTGGACATTTTTACCATAAGCCTGTCACATTACAGCATATTTTTCTACGTGCTTTATGTGCACGTTAGATTAGGCGCCAATATTAAGCCTTCGAGGCTTGACTTATCCGGAACTTCAGGTAGGTGCTCTTGCTCCGAAACAGTGAATTGGCTGCTGAAACCTCCAGTTTACAAAGCAAAATAGGGTTTCTGGTAATTTCGAACTTAACCTATTGAGGGTCAATGTATAAAAGTTAATTTAGCGTGTCGAAGGCAGCGCACCTGCGTGAAGTTTCGAACAAGTCAAGCCTCGAAAGCATAATTTTGTGGCCCAATCGAACATGCCCAGTGTGTCTTGAATATAGATTTGTATTATATTTGCATGTTTGCATTTTTCGGACACGGCAAATATTCTGCTCGTATAAATCATCTTATAAATTACCGGTGTGTTGCATTCTTATTAATACTGAGTGACCCTGCTGCTTGTACGAAAAGGCTATTAATATTTAGGGGTTATATCACATTACGTAAACATAAATAAACAAACGCACAAACACTATACACGTATTAACTACATATTTATAGCCGAAAACATGCTGATGAGATAGATACATTTCTAGTACGCTTTCATTGCCTTAAAAAGCTGTACTGTATAGCTGTGAGCACCCGCAGCACATGCATGCGGAACAGATACGAACGAAGCTAGCAGCGCTCTTCTGCAGTATGCTATGTATCTTGCCACGAAACAGTTCACTCCATCCTCTGATGAATTTATCGATTCAAATAAACTTTTATGAAAGTCTATAGAGTGAAAGAATTGCAAAGCAAAAATTAAATAACCAAATTTTAATGCTGATTTTCCCCAAGGTGCAGGTCTCAAGTACTTCACGGCGTCAGGTCAAAGTCCTGTTTTTTTCATCCCTCTCCTTGTTGCTACGTGGATCGAAATCAGGTTTCACTGAATATCCCCCCTCGTCCACCACAGCTCACTTTTTTGAAACTGATGTGCGATTTAGTAAGTACTCCCTTGAGAGCGTTTTTATAAAGAGCAATCTCATATTGTTTTAGTATTCTATGTGATATCCAATAAGATTATGGAAAGACCAAGAAGCCCGCTGCTAGGAAGAAGCGGTAGATCAAGCATTAGATCCCTCTAAGCGTCACAATCAGTGCACAATAGTTCCACACCGATACACTCTTTTTTACTGACTAGAAGTGTCATCGGCTGGTGCAGAGAAGTCAAACTCACTAACCTTGACTTGACTGCAACTTCAGACTAGAACGTTGATTTTGTAAAGTTGAAGAGCATTGCATTTGCTAAAAGTAATCTGATTAAGCCTGAGACTGCCGAATATTCGGCCGGCTTTAAAGTAATAGATTTGGATGCACTGCCTGGCACAGATTCAACGGGCAAACCGAACCACCTGTCCGAAGTTCCAGACATGTGAAGATTTGGAGGAAATGCATAACTAGACTTTAAAGAAACGATCGATTAGGCAATAAATGAGCTTTTGAGTCTTGACCTGTTCGAAAGTTCAGGCAGGTGCGCTTTCTTCGACCTGTAAAATTTAGTTTCTGAAGTTGAACCTCAATCGGTTACCTTCGAGACTCCCAGTAACTCAAATTTAATTGCGCTTTCAGCCAGCTCGACGTCATCGGGTTACTTCTAACATGTGCAAGACGAATTAAAGTAACAAAGCCAAAAAAAAAGCTCGTCCAAAGTTGGGGACATTCAAGCCGCATAATTTTGATTTTGCCGACCATTCAAACGGGCCTTGGACGAGCCACTCGATGACGCCTTATGCTGAGGTCACTTACGCATTCGCACGAACAACTGAAAAAAGGACGAGCAGCTTGCTTTTCGGTTTCAAAAGTATATATTTAAGCTCGGTAGCATAGATACGGAGTCATGAACTACGTGCGAGCTGTTCATCTTCACACCACATTGTTCGCGTACAGTGTGGCCCCCCGCACGGCGATCTTCGAAGGAGCCCCAACCTCTTCATTCCTTCACTTTGACTCTGCTGCTCATCCGTACAGAAGTTTGAGCTTCAGAGTAAAGCTTTCACTCTAGTCGGCCATGACGTCATTACTGCCGTAGTCTGTGATTGGATGGACGTCGCTAGAGTTCGTCTTTTATTTGAAGTTTGAGCTCCTTGAATAACAAGCCGAATACCATCGTTGGCGTGTACCTGCAAAGGAGTTGATGCAGTGAATTACTAGAGAAAAAACTAGGTGAAGTAGAGATGCAAATTAATTTCTAGCAAAGATGGAGAATTTTGGTTGGCTAAGTATTAAACTATACTCCACCAACAGCAATATTATTGTATCTGCTTAATATAGAGATAATGGTAAGGTCAACTCGGCCTCACTCCAAATTAGATAAACTGCATTCACTTCTTCATGATGCGGTTAAGAAGCTCCTAGGCCAGAAGAGTGCCCGGCTACAAACGACAACAGAGTGTCAAAGCCATGGTATGAGAGACGGCAGGTTTATATGAAAACTGCAACACCCAATCGTTTCAATTTCTCGTGAGAGCAAAGGCCCCACAGTTGAATGAGAATACCAAAAATGCTGATGAAGCAATCCGAGTATAGTACGGGGAGGCCAACCTCCAACGTTCAGCTTGTGAATTCTAGCATTCTGCCCTTGAGGGTATTTTTTCATTTATAAGCTGAGCCAAAGCTTGAGAGAATTGTCTGTACATCTTTTATTGCAATGTCAATGTGCATAAAAATTTCAGTTAATAAAAAGTACCTAAAATCAAAGTTATGTTGAGTGCAGTATATACGATAATTCTGTTGCATATGAAGTACAGTTCCCGCCTGAATAACGCTGTTCATAGACCACACCAAACTTTGACTGAACAAGGCAGATTTTGGTCCCGCAATTGGGCATGACTGCACGGTGCCGCAGACTCATTTTTATATATTCTTCCATTACTTTTTCATACTTTGTTTAGGCTATTTGACTCAGTTCTTTTATATTCAGTAATGACTGGCAAACTTGTAAATGTATCTAAAACGAAACAAAGTCACAAAAATATTAAGGCTTAAAATGTAATTACGTAGATGAACTATTTATGACATTCTTTGATATTTGCAGTAAACTTATTTCGCAACAGTCTCATTTTGTAGAACAGAAACTTCTCAAATTCATGGTATGCTCGATTTGTAAAGAAATGCAAAGTAAACAGCTGATTAAAGTGTTAATGAAATGAAGCATCATCCAACACAGGGAAGCCCAAAACGCTGCTAAAGGAAATCCAGCAAGAAACCCTTAACAGCTGACTTAAACGCCTGCAGGCCAATACGACCAAAAGCCGATGACGGCAACAAATTCCAAACCTTAGCCGACCAAAAACCTTGAGGGCGGGGAGAGAAGAATACAACCAATGCCTCTCATTATTGTACACCTTATAAAACATACATAGCTCTGCTACTCTTCTCCTGTGGGACAGGTTCACTAAATCATTATCGGCGGTGTCGGACGACCGACTTGATTGTTCAGCCAGGTTGTCTGCGTTCACTCACAGTCGTCGACTTCGGGTCTGTCCACTCGTTATGAGGTTGTGTCCGTCGTTTTTGCGTATTTTTGTACTGCGGGCAACCTGACTTTCACCAAACACGGAATTCACCTTACGCAGGAGCCCAATCCTAGTTGAAGCATGTGACACCAACTCCTAATATGCTGCGTAAAAGTAAGCTTCTCATCAAAGACAACACCAAGAATCTCCAAAGAACTAGACTCCTGAAGTAAAGTGTCATCAATCTCCAGTTGGGGATGTAGCGGTACAAGTGTCCGAGACCGACTGACAATCATCGACTTGGTCTTACTGGCATTCAGCTTCATACTCCAGGCCGAGCACCATGCACTAATGCGTGACAAATCTCTATTCAGAGACTGAGCGACAGCATCACGCAGGCGAGGAGCAGGTATCGCTGCCATAAAAGTGGAATCGTCGGCATAGTTGATCAACGTGTTTTCAAGCGAAGAGAACATGTCACTAGTATAGAGAACGAACAACAGCGGGCCAAGCACTCTCCCTTGAGGGACGCCAAACACCACCCCGACTGAGGCGCTCAAAACGCCATCAACAGACACATTCTGCGTTCGCTCAGAAACAAACTGGCGAATGATTGACAAAACCCTACCACCCTCACCAAAGGACTCCAGCTTGTATAATAAACCCCTGTGGTTAACCCTATGAAACGCCAAGCTAAAGTCCAACTGGACCTTCGACAAAATGGGTGTCAGTGTGATGAGTCGTTAGTTGGCCACATAGGGCGACGCTGGACCCTTGGGAATGGGAGTTAGATTCCCAGTTCACCAACAACGAGGAAAACTTCCCAACCGTATCAGGCGCCGGAAGGCCACTGCAAGCTTGGGGGCAAGAACACCAGCCAGCTGCTTGTAAAACAAAAGAAACTTGCCCACCGGATCTACACCTGCATACGGATTAACGCCCTCAAGCAGCACCCTGATTGCACCAGATCTGAACGCCAAAGAGGTCAATGAGGTTCAGGGTGGCATCCATGAGGCAATACGATAACATCTCTGCTCTGCTTCCCGTCGAAGTGAGCCGACAAAAACTCCGCCCTTGCCAAGTGATAAGTAATGATGCCCCCACCTGGACCAACAAGAGGTGGCAACGAAGGTTCAGCACCGAACACTAAACCCTTTATAGCTCACACCACCAACGATGTGAATGGTCAATACTCAGCAGAGACTCGATGGAACGCTGCCTCAGACGACGATGTGCCTCCTCATACACACGCTTAGAATCGGCCCTACGATCAACATAGGTCTGCCACAACGTTCGGTCACGCGAACGTCGCCATGCCTGATAAGCCGCTTGTTTAACTTCAAAAGCTAACCATCACTGGTCGTCAAACCACGGCTCATCCCGTGACCTAACAAGAATAGTCCCCTTTGGGACAAACCTCTCCAAAATGGACACAGTGAATTCGTTAAGCTCGGAGACAGGATCTTCACTGTGAATAATCTGCCCTAGTAATAGCCACCCAGTTAGTCCTACTTTTAACGAATACCACTCTCCTGGTGTCTACCACAGGAACGACCTGGTTAAGAACCAAGGATACAACAAGGTGTGAGTGGTCTGAAGAGCCAATAGGGGAGCCAACTGTCACCGTCATCAAGTCCGGGACATCAGTCATAATGAGGTCGAAACAGTTACCAGCAATATGCGTGGACCCGCGAACTAGCTGCACACAACCAGACAAGGTGCAAAAGTCCAACGCAGCCACACCATGACAATTTGTCGGTGATGCAGATCCCAACCAGTCCCTGAGGTGTGCATTGACATCACCCACTAAAACAAACGCTGCCTTGGGATCCGTGCTTTCGATCGAGGCCATCGCCATCAATAAACAGTCATAAAGAGAATCATCAGTTGCAGGGCTCCGTCAATTTCTGACGTTACTACTCCAAATCCGTCAATTGAAAAAACTCAATTGAAGGTGATATTAATGCGTAGCTATTACGTATAGTATCTATGAGCCAATTTGTTTTCTGTAAAATTTTGATATTCCTAGAAATTATGATGAATTTTCTATTTTTCTTGGTGTCCGAAGGTATGGTGTACATCGCCTACTGAAGATATATGACTGTGAATTTAGATTCCTTGTACTGCAATGCCTTCCTTATCGTACGATGCAGAAAATAATCTTTGTTTGAGGTCTTTGTGATCATTAGAACTCATTTTATTGCGAGAGGCCCGATTTAAGTGCCCAATCAACCTACGTATGGTGTGGTTTACGCTCCATTTATTTTAAAGACGTCCTCATGCTGTATGTTGGACTGCTTTATACAAAAGTATCAGCATAGGTATAAAATTATTAATGTCATGTATTCGATAGAGGTACCTTTCTTAGTTTCGATTAATGCTTACGCCCACGCGTATCCTTTGTCTTACTGAATTTATTAACTTTGCAAGTCTGCATCATTAAACGCTCTCAGTGATCAAATGCAATGTGAATTTTCAATTACAGTTCCTGTTCTTGCGGATTTAACTACTGGTGAATTATTAAACGCTCGCAATATTGTAGCGTTTCTTGACTTCCTTTGCTTTCCGTAGCATTAAACAAAGCACAATTCAAGGCCAAACTCAACTACCTGAAACAGAAGTAAAGGAATCAATATTGGACCACTTGTACTCTAAATACATCGTTTCATTCCTACACCCGTCTGTGACTTATAGCGAGCATTTCTAGGATTCCATTTGCAGAGTCAATACTCAATTCAAGTAACAGTCATTATGGACACCCATAACTCACAGCCTAGCCCAACCTCTCACGGCATTATTTTGAGAGTCACTCTTTGTCTAACGGGCATTGCTCTCGGGGTTCAGTAAAGAATCCACACCTCACAGCTGCCAATATAGCCCTCGCTTTTACTACGCCACAGAGCCTACGATAAAGCTGCTGCGTCGAAAGCAGCCCTGAGTTTATAAGATTTAACATGGAAGCTATCCGAAGCCAGAACACCCTTAAGAAAATGTTTTACAATAGAAGCCAATTCCTATCGTTTCCAGGCGCCCAATATTCTAATGCCCTTTTCTTAGACTGCAGAAAAGTAAGATACTTAGTGACTTTCATTCCAGTCGTGGTCAAGTCATAATTAAACACTCCGGTAATATTCAGACGTCCCAGGGCCCGTATACGAAAGCAGTGGGGGCTCTGATGTGGCGGCGAGAGAGCGGGCCAAGCCTTCAAACAAACCACGTGTTGTCCGTGCGCTGACCGTGAGTACTGCTTGGCCCCTGCCAGTTACGTAAGCTATTTTTCTTGGTAGAGCTCACAGAGCTGGTCCACTCACCTTGCTGGACAAAGTTTGTAAGCTTTCTCGCAGCTTTTGCCTGTTAGCGACTGCAAGAGGCCTAAAGCCTTCTCAGTGTTAGGCGTGGAGTCGGGGGCAGAGGGGCCATCGTGCCCGTACATTGCCCGGATGGCCTCAATGTAGAGTTCAGTCAAGGGATCCTGAGGTTCCACATCAACTTCTTCTTCAGGGTACCGACCGTTCTCGTTCTGCGAAGGCTTTTCGCCGTAGGTGTCGCTGGTGCGGGCCGCCGTCTCGATCTCGCAGAACAGGCGCCTCAGGCATGGCGTCTTGTCGACAGGAATTTCCTGAAACATATTACGAAGCAAAATTCTATACTTCATATTAACCCAATTAAGAACATTCCGAGGAGAGAGAGTGGTATATGGCGCCATCACACTCGAGAAACGAAACTGGGCATCCGCGTCGTTAGGGCACTGCTCGGTCGCCAGGCACGTTTCAAGACTGGCATCGGCCAACTCGTTCCAAACTAAATACATCCCCGCACTGGCGAATAGTGTGCACTTCGCCGAGCTTGTTTCTTCAGAGTTCCGTGGATATTCAGTTCGTGCTCGCGCTTAGCCCAAAATAGCAGTACATATACTGCAGCTTTAGCCAAAACGGCGAGTATCCGTGAAATACTAGCGCCTACTATTCGCCAAAGTTCGGTGTTTTTGATGAGAAGGAAGTCGCCGATGCCAGCCTAAAAACGGCGCGCATGGGGACTGAGCAGTGCCGTAGCCCCTCGGTAACACCGTTCCGTTTCTCGACTGTGTGCTTACCATAGGCCACCCTCGCTCCTCGGAAAATTTTTAATTGATAAAAATTTCTACACTGAAGAAATATGCTGGCTCAAACGTGGTGTGTAAATGGATAAATGAAGCCACAATAGATCATGAAAACACGGCAGCTGCCCCTGTTATAATCGTCTGCAGCCCCGGTGCTCACTTAGTGATTGTCGGTGGCGCTAGCACCCACGCGCCACTCAACTAATCCGACTGCGTGGTAATTGCTGTGATCTCATCATGACGTCTCTACAATTCTTCAAGTATCAATATGGTACCGTAGGGGATTTGAACTGCTCATAATTGTGAGCGATAGTTGAAAGCGTAGGTACTACTGGCACTTGCTATGGCATAAAAATTGCAGTGCCTATTGAGAAAGTCTACAACTTTTTATGTAGTTTGATTTTGCACAAGCTGAAGCCGTGCCGCGGCAGTGTGCGCGAAACAGTTCAGTTGGCTCATGCTTGGCTGCTTAGCGTCAACGAAGGTCGTTAAGAGGGAACCGAGCTTCAGAAGCATTCAACTATCTCTCAAAATTAAGCTACCTGATGAATTCTGTACTCTTTCCAACTGTATCTTCTACCTTACAGTTCTATCTTACCTAATTTTTATACAGACAAATACCCTACTCGAGTGACGAGTCTGATAGAATACGTTTTTGCGCTCCCATTCTGCTGATGACAATAACGTAATTTTAGAGCATAAAATGAGAACCTATGTATACATACTCTTCATTTTGTCACAATTAAAACTTACCGATTCTCTTTCAAACGCATCAGTTCATTTCTTCAAACGTCGATTCAACTGCTGTGGCTGTAATTCATCTAAGTTACTCACCAGATACTGAGCAGCGAATGTATGACCAATTCCGCAGACTGTAGACGGCCATCGTCTCGGTACCTCACTTACTGTAGAATCACATACTGCTAGTTAATCATGTGCATGTTCAGTTGGGTCGCCAGAGGCGATGTAAGACAAGTTCTCTTTAACTGACTTGTCTTAAAATGCAGATAGGAACTTTTCCATCAGCATTCTGAATCGTGGTGCAGTTGTTAGAAGCAACCTGATTATGTTGAGCCGACTGGTAAGACATAACGTCATGGATGTCCCATAGGTAACTGATGCTTAGTCAACGATTGATACTTGAATTAACGAGTCAGAGCCAGGGCACCTGTCTAGAGATTCGGACCAGTCATGCCTCAAAGGCTTCATTGTCCTGGCCAATCGAGCCGCGTATCTACTACGACGTAAATTTTTTACCTCTGGGAATATCATATGGAGTTACATACCCGCGGTGACGAATTTTACAGAGCTGACGGCTTTTATCCTCCCTTAGTCTCACCTGGAGTCTCATTGAGGTGGCTAATTCTGAAAATTTGCAGAGCCTTATCGTACAGGAGCCTCACCTGGTAACGCATACTGACAGCCAGTTCTGTAGAATTGTGGATGTCCCTCTTCTCCCGGAAATAAGGCATGCCGACCACTTGGGCGAACATTTTATTGAGGTTGATAGGGAAAACGCCTGCGCCGCCCAGCAATAACATCTGCAACGTGAGAACTGTTAAGGACAGTTATCCAAGAAATAAAATACCTAATATTTTCCCAAGGGGATTTCTATTGAACATCATGTTGAGGCACACCCCGGATACAACGGATGCTTATTAGTTCCTCAGCGAAAATTACAAATACTGTAGTTAAAGGGAGTGGGAAACGACACAGAAGAAAGGTCATGAGCCAAATAAGCAACAAAAAATAATCTCCGCCACAGCAATTTTTTAGGTATAGCTGCAATGCTTACTTATCACGTAAAAAGGCCTCAGTGTTCACAGTACTGTGGCTAATTGTTTGTTATCTCGCCATGCAGCCACGAAATGATAATCAGTCGACTAATGGAATACAAGTATTGATGTGAAGTAACTATAACCACGCCGGAAAAAGATTCACCGGTTGTGTAGTTGTTTGAAAACAAATCATCTCAATAATTTATTTACACAATCTACATTTACAGAGTTTGCTTCCTCGCCACGCGAATGGGATGAACTCTGAACCAGACACGAACACGAGATTGGCCGCAGAAGCTGCGACTCACTTACGAAGCAAAGAAAAACTCTTATTCGTTTTACAGAACATCGTTTTACAGAACATTCACAATGCACGGGTTCAGTAAGGGAATTGCAAGATTCGCAACCACCTACGCTACTATCGTTTGTTGCTCCTGGTCAGGTTCTTCCTCCTGAAAGTTTTACAAGAAAGTTAATAAGTACTTCAAGCTCGTTCCACACGATCGCTGTATCAACCCTTGGGAGAAATAGCCGAACTGCGGTCGAGGCCCAGTTAGCCCATGACCCTGGAGACGTTCAAGTGTCGAACTTGTCAGTTCGGTTGGTATTTTATATGCAAAACTGCACTAATGAGAACTTCATTATCGGGATCCGTATTCGGCCGAATGGGTCTGGAGACGCTCAAGTCAGCTATGAACAGTTTCTTAAGAGATTCTTCTCGGCTACGCCTTGAACGTTTTGCGGTTGCTCCATCATTGATTTCGGTAGCATTTCCTGTCACTTGAAGCACTGGAGTAAATTTTTATATTATAGTGAATTGTATCGCTAGCAGCTAGTTGATTTGCATGAAAACTAAATGGAAGTACAGCGTCTATTCATAAGTATTTGCACAACTCTATTTTTTATTTTTATTTTTTTAAATTCAGGGTCTGCTTTAGGATAATTAATACAGGAAGTTTATATAACATATACACAACAGAATATTTAAACGGAACAGTCAAATGTGCACTTAAAATAAGAAAATTTAACACAAGTAAAAGTAATGAGGGACAAAAGTATTTGACCAAAAATATATATGATGCTGAATCTTTGATATTTAATAGTATAGATTAAATAAATTAGTTTGGAAATTATTCTAGAACATTCACGAAACGTCTCGAAACAAATGCAACGTAAACAAACCACATCCGGCGCAATCATTACCTCTCTAGACCTCGTTGAACTCGCGCACACTCTCACTACAATGCCCAAAGTTAAAGAAATCCCTGAAGCTACTCGTAAACGGATAATTCAACTTCGTAGTAAGGGATTAACTTATAGAGTAATAGCAGAACTTGCCAATGTTCCTTTTTCAACGGTTGGAGCAATAGTCCGCAAGCATCAAGTGACTGGGGCGGTCTCTAACCTGCCAAGAGCTGGAGCTCCGCGTAAGATCATGGGTCGTCCTCGGCGCTACATGCTACGTAAGGTGACTAATGACCCCATGACAACTCGTGCTGACCTTCAGAGTGAACTGGCATCTCAGGGACTGCATGTC
>LQNS02278166.1:1300298-1312708 GCA_001587735.2 Parhyale hawaiensis | reverse complement strand
CTTTTGTTTTCTCCACCCGCTGGGCTGGTTGCGTGGGGGTTTGTTAACCTCATGGAGTTTCTCCGTTCCTACGTCGCCAGTCTGGTGTGATTTAATAATAATAATAATAATAATAATAACTAGCCATGTCGTTAATATAAAGGAGAAAGAGGACAGGATCGAGCCCAGAGGTACACCAAGCGTGACTTGGGAAGCTCCAGAGCGCGCCCCGTTAATGGATACGAACTGTTTGCGGCCAGATAAATAGGATTTAAACCAGTTATTTGTATGACCTTTGATACCATAATAGTCCAGCTTTTGTAGTAATATGCGGTGATTTACTGCATCGAATGCTTTCGACAAATCTAGAAAAACAATAATAAGGAAATTCCCTGTACCCCATAAATCGTAGGCATAGTCTAAAAATTGAAGTACTGCATCTGCAGTGCTTAACGTCTGACGGAAACCAAATATGTGGGGAGACAATAGATTGTTGGAGGAGAGGTACTGCGAGAGACGGCGGTACATGAGTTTCTCGTATATTTTGGATAGAATAGGTCGGCAGGAGGTGGGTCTGTAGTTTTCTACGTTCTTCTTATCACCTGCTTTAATATTGGCACAACTCGAGCTACCTTCAAACAATCTGGAATATTTCAGACTCTACAGACTGGTCAAATAATTTACTGATGAGCTCGCTGGCAAGTAGCTTGAAAACAAATGTGGGAATCTCGTCTAGAGGTGCACCCTTATTGGGCAGAGCTAATATTATGTCATGAACCTCCTGAGCTGTACTTGGAGCAACAAACATCGATCTAAGTTGTCTATTTCGCAAAAACTGAACAGGGAACACATTCGTGGCAGGAATGGCTGCATCTAGCTTGGCGCCTACAGAGGCAAAGTGCTGACAAAACATATCGGCAACAGTTCTCTCATCAGATACATCAACATCATTCTTCCTCAACACAGTAAGTTGGTCACGTGATTCAAACAGTTTCAGAAGAGTTTTGAGGTTACGCCAAGTTTTCCTAATATCATTCCTACATTCCTCAAATTTGCGTCGAAAATACAGCACCTTAGCAGCTCGCAGAGTTCTACAGAGTATATTCTTATATTGATTATAAACAACAAACTCCACTAGACCACGCTTTTACTGTCGAAAGAGATGATGTTTCCGTCTCATGGAGGTAACAAGTGCGCTTGTAAACCATGGTTTCTGTAAATTCTTACAAGAGACTTGCTTCTTTCTAATTTGGCAACAAGCATTGTAGGCTTCCTTCACACCTTCCAGCAGCATTCTATAGTCCTCAAGCCAACGTCCAACGAATCCGATGCCTGAAATGTACTCACAATTATGACTATTTTTTATTTAAGTTTGTCAATGGAAGCTTTGGAATGATCGTGAAAAGATTTGTACAAAGTCGAGTTACTAATTTTCATACTGCAGGCGGCACGTATTTTTGTTGGAGGATAAGCGGATTGAAATACGTTAGGTAGCATTTAGAAGCGTGGCATTTTAAACTTATTACCTCCGCGCCGAGGAGGTTATGTTTTCGTCGTGTTTGTCTGCCTGTCACCAAGATAACTCAAGAAGTTAGGAGCCGATTTGGATGAAATTTGCAGAGATTGTTAGGTATGTTATGAGGAACAGATGATTAACTTTTGGTGAAGATATGTCCATCTGTTTGTTTGTTTGTCTGCATCATTTTTCTCAATGCCATAACTAAAAAAAATTGCTATAGATTTTAATGAAATTAACTTGAGTTGTTAGGTGTATAACAAAGAGTTAATGACCAAATTTTGGTAATGATCCGTTTGTTTGTTCGTTCGTACGTTTGTCACTGTTTTTAATTTTAAGCTTGTTAGCACAATAACTCAAAAAATAATGAATGGATCTTTTGGAAATTCATAGGGATTGTTAGTAATGTTAAAAGACATAAATGATCAAATTTTGGTGCAGATCAGTTTGTTCGGTTATATGTTTGACTCATGTTTGTCACAACGTTTGTCAGTAGTATAACTCAAAAAGTTAGGAACGGAGCTTCAAGAAAATTACACAAGCTGTTATTACGATCGAAAGGCACAAATGATTAGATTTTGGAGTTTATACAAAGAAAATTATGGTTTCAGAGTCAATTTGAATTTTTTGCTACCGTTGCCTCGTTTGGCGGAGGTATGCGCTCTCAGAGTGCTCTAGTATTGTTATTATTAAAACTTCACGCTCGGGTCACCACGGACAGGTAGTGCAGCCCAAATGAAGCACTTTGCAACACCGGGCAGCCCGAACCGCTGCTAAAGAAAATCTAACAAAAAGCCTTTAACAGCTGACTTAAACTTTTTCATGCCAATACGACCGAAAGAGTGTGTCCACTAGTGCTAGAACTGCACTGAAGATATACTATGAATTTCAGTTCATGATGTACAGTGAATTATTACGGAGTACTTGCAAGGTTGCTTTATTTCTACACTTGGCTAACAAATCTGACTACTGTAGCTCTAGTGCAGTACAAGTTATTAGATAGCCGCCATTGGTACAGAGATATCAACATGGTGCGCTAACCGGGCCTAATGTAGAGTTGTGGCAGCACTCCCGCTTGCTAGATGTCATGTTGACTATACTCTTCTATCAAGATAATAAAGTTGAACTAAGTTTAGTATGCTGCATATATGATGCAACTTGCTTTCCGATATTTATTGAACACAGTTGAACATAGTTGAGGTCAATGCACACGAGCGAGAAAAGTTGCTGATAGTCGAAATTCTAAGGCAAATGGTTTATTATAAACTCTTGGAAGAAGTTGCCCGGACGGCAGTTTACAGTTTAATGATGAGAATCACTGCAATTTCGTATAACACTAGAAAAAATGGGAGAATGCTGTTAGCAGAAACTGAGGACATTTTTGTTTCGAAAAATCAACTGATTGGCGTGTAATTTCACAATAACGAAACGATTGAAAACTTTAAAATTCTATCAACCTGCCATCAACCTCAAGCGACCACTTTATAACCAATCTTCATTCATAAATACTGAACAGTCTCCAAGCCCAAACTCAGCTTTTCCACTACAAAGAAGTAAAATGGAATGGGGGGATATTGGATTAGAAGTTATATTGAGGTTCTCGAATCAGCTAAATAAAAAAATAGCCAAACTGCTATGTCACTGATGCATTGATTTCAAAAGAAATAAAAAGTCTTACAACATTCATTCCCACCCTCTTCCGTGTAAATGTGATAGACATCAATTTTTTTAGACATATATGGCGTCTCTGGTTTATCTAGAAAATTATCGACTGTTCTTGTGGTTTTCAGTGATCACGATACATTTTAAGACATGATTCTGATTACGAATGTGGCCACAAAATTAGGCCTTATAAGCTATTGTTTTAATATTTAGGAGGCATTCTAGGCCATGGCCACGCAGCCTCCAATCATAAGGTTGTTACTTAACTCTCAGGTTTAACTATGCACTGGTATTTTAATGTCATTCTCTACTCAAATTATGTTAACCGTTCTAGTCTGTGTACAGAACCTGCATCAGAATTTCAGAACCTAGATATTATGTTCGTCCGGGATTGGAAGTGACGCGATAGGGCGAGATAGCCCTGCAGGTCGCCAACACGGTGCAGATTCTGTCAAAGACAAAGCGTGAAAATAAGTGTAAACATAAGTATAAAAGACACTCCAATATGTATTAACAACTTTTTCGTGAATGCATCTGCTGCTCTGAAAATCTTGCGCGCATAACTTAACTTATTAAGTATACGTAATTTTATTATTAACTTGCCGGAGAAAAAATTCTTAAAACTACGTTTATCACTGGGGAGAAAAATATAAAACAGGTTATTAAATGTAACTTTTACTAAAACATGCTACAAATTCAATATCTAGATCTATTCCTTTTCTACTGAAACACTTCAGCACACCTGTTTTACATTGAATGAATAAGATTTGTGAAGCTATCATGAAATATTTCCCTCCACTGTGCTTGTTAATACAAGAATTCGATGCTTCAATGTCTGCTAACTTCAATTGTCTCCATTAGTGTAAATTTTTCTTGATAAAATTCCTCATAGTCATTCTACCGGATTTATGACAGGAGACCTACGGGCCAAACCAGAATTCGACTTTGTGTTGAACCAGTATTTCGTAAGCATAGAGCCAGTATGACTATATTGTCAGGCTGAAAAATGGCATAAGCTTTGTCTAGAATCTCGATGTTTCATAAATTGAAAAAACTTTTTCCAGGAAACCGATGGTTTTTTAAAAAGCTCCCCATAGCATTAAAGAGTGTCTCCCAAATGGTCTTTTTGAAAATAGTTGCTCCTCGTTTCATGGATCATGTCAATAGTGTTCGCAACCATCAAACCCATCCAAATTACAATAGCACTGGGACCGATGAAACCCATCCAAATTACAATAGCACTGGGACCGATGAAACCCATCCAAATTACAATAGCACTGGGACCGATGAAACCCATCCAAATTACAATAGCACTGGGACCGATGAAACCCATCCAAGTTAATGCTTTTCTCACATGAAAACAACAGTTTCTCAGTTCTCAAACGTCGTAGTTGCTTTCTCCTCTGCCCAATTGAAACGAGTGTTTTTGCGCTTTTCAGTTCAATCAAGGGTAGCATTTATATTCAATTATTATAAATTTGACCACCTGAGGAGAATTTGACGATCTCATCTTAAATTGGAGTTATGGGTACTTGTGAAACTGTTCAAGATCACCTGAGTATGACGGACCGTTAGAAGCATCTCGAAAAGTCGATATCTAGCGGCATTCATAACTTTAGGGAGATAACCTGATCGATCTTCGCTGCTAGTTTATTCAGTACCAATTAAATTATTTGTCACAATAGAGTTTTATTGAAGTGAAACTATAGACTATACATTTTTCTCGTGATTATAGGATTACTTTGCACTTCTTCATTTTCATTAAGAACATTCGTTAGCGTTCTGTAAACTAGATACCCAATTATGCAGTGCTTAATTAGCATTCATGTGGCGTACACACGTCTCCAGAGATTGTTTACAAGGTGCTTGTATGCTCGTTCTGGTTTTGAGGGGCATTTTAGGTGACTCGTAGCACGTGCTTTTAGTTACTATGGGCTTCTGCTTAAATTAAGTTCTGTGTTTGGTGCCAAAGATGTAGTGCGTAGATGCTTTTATGCCTTTTGCTGCCTGTGTTGAAGTATTGTTCACAGGTCTGGGCTTCAGCTGCTGACAGTTACCTGCGTCTGCTGGACCGACTTATTAGATCAGCCAGCAGGCTGTGCATTGAGAGTGATCTGTGATCTATCACAGAGGCGAGGGGTGGCCCTCTGAATGTTTTATACGGTACTAGACGACCCGTGACCCGTTGAGTCATCGTTACGATCGTCTTCGCTTTCGCATAAGAAGCAGGTGTTATTTAGCTGGACATAGACCACCCGCTATTCGGCCGTCCTCTTTTGCCCGTTCGGTTCACTATCAGCAGATTCCTTGCTTCTCAAACGAATATTTAACACCAAAGCTGTAAGCAAGATCAAATTATTATAAGTTACGTAACGTATTTCAGTTGTATTGCCGTAGAACCGCTGAATTGATCATGCCCGTTCTTGAGGCCCAGCTCAGTTTAACTTCCGTATCACAGATACAATCGAATTAAAGAGCTAATCCATGGAAAGAATTCTACTGCCTCACCCCCCCTCATACCTCAAATTTCTTCTCGTATAAAAGTGAAGAAAATGTGTCAAACAAGACACAATTAACAAGACACAAATAAATAAAAATGACACAAACAAGCCAGACAGTGGTTGTATTCTTCTGTCCTTGCCCATGGTCTTTGGGAGAAGTACGCGTGCTGCGGCTTATGAACATTCCTTGATTCAGGAATTTATTAGGTGCCGAAACAGTCAGTTCAGTCGGCGTTTTCTGCCCTGGTCGGTTACGGTGGCGAATTCTTTACCTCGATCAGCTTTCCGTCGTATCGGCCTGTCGGCAATTAAGCCAGCAGTTAGTGACTTTCCATTGGATTTTCCTTGATAGCCGTTTTAATATAATATCTAAAGCACTCAGAAAGCGTATACCTATGCTGCATGCAATGTTAACGAACAATTCAAATTGGTCCCGAAAGTAAGATTTTTTCTTTATTGCCACCAAAACTTGGTCATTCGTTTCTCTATATAGTACTAATAGCTTTTGCAATTTTCTTCGAGATCTGTCAGTAACTTTTTGAGTTATAGTTTGACGAGCATTTGTCAAAACACAAATGGACAAACTGATCATTACTAAAATAAGGTCTCTGGGGCATTTTAACATTTCTAACAATTCCTACATATTTCTTTAAGATCCATTGATAACTTTTTGATATTATACTTCTGACAAAAATTTTAACAAATATTGGTCTAACACACTAGAGGACAAATCAATCATAACCAAAATTTGGCAATTATTGTTTTCGAACGGGTTTAATAACTCCTAGAATTTCATGAAGATCCGTATTTAACTTTTGATTAATGTTACGAAGAAACATATTAGCAAACAGAGAGACAAATAAACGAAACGGACCAACATATCAACACAGAAAATTTGATCAGTTGCTCCTATTAATAACCCAACAAACGTTTGAACGAATCTTCACCAGATGTTAATCATCTGTTTCTCCTAATATGCCTAACAATCCCTGTAAATTTCGTAAAGATCCGTCCGTAAAATTTTCAATTATCTTGGTGACAGACAAAGCAAACAGTTAAATAGACAGACTATGAAGAAACCTCGACAAAATCATAACCTCCTTGCCCGAGGTAATAATACATAATACAAAACCTAACTTATCATTATTTCAATGCATCTTGAAAAACCTTGTTCCAATCAAGTTCAGCTTCTAACGCAAGTAAATATGAAAACGATTAAGTACCTATACTTAACAACATAGAATCTAGATTGTGTCTGCTGATTTTCAGAGCGCAAAAGCTGGAGTAACTAGTATGTTATTAAATAATCTGAAGGATGCATGAGGAATTCTAAGCATCAGAAAAATTAAGAGGAATCAGGGAATTCCGATGATTTATTCTTCAATTTGGCATTCAACTTTTTACAATCTCGAAATTTCGCAGGAATATTTGCAAAAGGTTGTACATTCAAAAATTCATAGGTCTGATCATTCATCAACACTTCTTATCCAGCAATGCTTCAAACTTCTTAACGCCATTCTACACGCAGAAAAGTATGTTCTTTACGATAAAAAAAACGCCTAGTTTTTTTATCACTAACGACGTGTTATTTTAGCTACTAAGCAATAATAAAATAATTGTTGTTCATCACAACGCTCTTGTTCATCTGTTGTTCATCACAAACGACAATGTGCATTGACGCATATTCCCAATTAAAAATTTTCGGTGGAACTACCGTGGCGTTTGGTCCACACATGGCCGCCACAGGTCGCCTCTTTGAGCGGGGCATCCGAGAGGCTCGGGTGCCCCACTCAAAAGGGCGACCAGGTGCACACCATACATCGCGCTTGTTCCACCGAAAATTTTTAATTGGGTTGTTTTCAATTGGTACGAGTGCGTTTCTGGATCCATATCATGTAAAATACATCGCATGTAAAATAGTTTCGAAANGTTCCGAACATAAATCACCCATACTGGGCGCGCTTGCCCGACCGTGTTCCACGGATATTCCGCGCCTCCGCAGAAGTAGCAGTATACTGCTATTTTGGCCAAGACGTGGAACATCTGTGGAACACGGTCGGGCAAGCGCGCCCTGTATGGGTGATTTATGTTCGGAACGAGGTCGCCCGTGCCACCCCTCAAAAACGCGCATAGCGACCGTGCTGCACCCGAGCCTCACGGATGCCCCGCTCAAAAGGGCGACCAGGTGCACACCATACGCCACGCTTGTTCCACCGAAAATTTTTAATTGGGTTCAAACGGCAAGGTAGTTTACAGTTAACTAATTTTGCTTAATGGCAAACAACCATTTTTCTGTGTGTACGGTGGTATCTTACAGTATGTACTAATTTTGTCACTTTGCAGGGCTGCTGCTAAAAAATTGTGTTTCTTTCTCACTCCACAATTTTTGTACTT
This sequence comes from Parhyale hawaiensis, assembly GCA_001587735.2. Taxonomy (NCBI): domain Eukaryota; kingdom Metazoa; phylum Arthropoda; class Malacostraca; order Amphipoda; family Hyalidae; genus Parhyale; species Parhyale hawaiensis. The sequence goes on along the minus strand of LQNS02278166.1, from coordinate 1,304,656 downwards.
GGAAATCAGTTTCCTTATGTAATAATGTAAAGCTTACTGCATTATCCTGGTGTCAACGGTAATATTAATGACATACTTATGTACTTTCATTTTGTGAAAAACAAATGCGGACAAAAAACGTAGCTTTCATTTTTGGATGCGCGGATCAAGCTTGAACAGTAAGAAAAAAAATGTCTGGTTTCTTCTGTTAAGGATTTAACCTTTAACCTCGCTGTTTATTTCTTCCTTTTACTCGATCATAAAACAATGGCTAAAAATTTTCTGCCCAAGTACCACCCTAATTTGTTGCGATGGATCACCACTTTAATCTTAATCTGGTTTACGATTCAAAATGGCAAATCGAAGAAGCCTTCAGGCACACTGGCCAGACACCACCAGCTGGCAACGACCCCTCGGCAGGGGGGACCTGTTCGGTGGGTGCACGTGAGCACCTCGTGGTGGTCCAGGTACAGGCCGACACCCGTCGGACTGTCTGCCAACCCGACGGGTGTCGACGGTCTGCCAGCCAGACTCCCGCTCCCTGTTTTCCTGTTACTCCCGCTAGGTTCCTTTAGAAGATAAACAAAATATGTATAACCGACGATGCCGCATAAATTTCTAGTGATTTGGCTACAGACTACCTTGCTTAGACGCCCAGCTGGTCACGACCACACGCTAGAATCATATTTACTCCTACCATGTGCATGAAATTGCTGAAATCTATGCACAAACAATGTAATAACGTGCGCAGATTTAACAGAGAGTATACACGTAAGAATGACTGAGCTCAAACAGCCAGTAAGGTCCCCCTACTTTCAATAAAATTAGCTCAACATGCACAGCTTGAACGCTTCAAAAACTCGCTCGGACTTAACAGAGAACATGTTGTCTGCGGCACGGCAGGCAATGAGTGGATAGGGCTAAAAACCGGCTCTAAAGTGACCTCCATTTATTCATATTATACATGCAGTTGGTCTTGGACAAGCCTCTACGCATCATATCAATCAACAAGTAACCGTTAATGATAGTAGTTATTCATCTCTTCAGTGACGTATCACTTTGTAGATGAATTTTGTACTCTTTGAAGAAAATTTCTGAGAATGAACTGAAGGCGCAATACTGCTTAGAGTACAGGCTAATCATCTCTCGCTGTTGTGTTTTAACAACCCTTGTACTCGTGTACTTATTAATATATAATTCAATGATCCCTTACCAAGAAAAATAAAATTTATTGGGGTTTTTTTGTGAGACCCAAACTAAATAGAAGTTCGCAAGTTAGAGGCCCGTACAAGAAATATCCTTCATTAGTTTTAAAATTCCATATTCAGTTGTAGTCAGCTCAAAATCCTAAAGCCCTATGTACACAATACAACTTTGTAGCTTAGCACGCTGTATTCACAACACCCTTTTATCTAGAGACAAATTGATACTACCCTCAAATTAAATTGTTCTTTCCACTAAACCTCCGAATGCGTTATTGAGTCCAGTCAAACAGTACTAAAGTCCTGGTTTTTCTCAATAATGCTAACTCACTCCATAGTTGAAGACATGCCTTAAACTTTGCCACTGACACTTGCTCAGCAAACTGACTTGACAGCTAACATTTTTTTATGGCATGTACGACTGGGCACCAAAATTAAGTCGTCTAGGCTTGACTTGTTTGAAACTTCAGGCAGATGCGCAGACTTTGACCCACTAACTGAGTTTTAGGCATTAACTTTTAATCGATTACCCTTGAGACTTACGGGAACTCAATCTTACTCCAGAATATAGGGTGTTCTCAGCAGACTCAATATACTCGGGTTGCTCTAACATTGGCAACAAGACAAACATTGGAGGATTAATTTTGAACACCACCGAACACGCCCGCCATGTTCTTGCAGGCACAATGCAAGACAACATTGAGAGATATATTTGACTGGTGCATGAGCCCTCCCTGAAGGCCCAGTTACGGGAGATTTTTTTTTTTTTCCTTCACATTTCGCGGCGGTCGAATAGTTCCTGGGCCTGTCTCGAAAATAAAGTGGTGGCAATACTGATAGCACATATCAGAATTTTTCGATAACTTAAAAAATACTACGCCATATCATGTGAAATTTTGACATAAGAACCTTATTTCAACTAGTTACTATTTCTTATATAGTTTCGCTATAAACTATTTGATTAAACTTTTATAATGAAAAGTATAAATTTGTGTTGAAATTTGGGAGGATTTATAAGATAGCACAACTTGAAAAAAATTACATTTCCACGTTACTACATCCGGATTTGAGAAGAAGAAGAATATCAAAACAAACCGGCGTCGCCATATTGGACAGTTGCTCCCTACCTTGTAACCTCTATATTTGGAAATTAACCCATTTCTTAGCATGGGAAGACAGCTTGAGGGTATCTGAAAAGGAAAAGGGTTAAATAAACGCATTAAATGAAGAAGGATACACTATATCTGAGATTTCTAGGAAGGTTATCAGATTTAGAAAGGTGGTAACTAATTTTTTGAAGAACCCAGCTGAATACGGAAAAAAGAAGTGTCCTGCCGCCCTTCAAAATTGAGCCCTACAGCCCGCCGCCGACTTCTCCGTGAGGCGTCTCGGACAGGAGAGGGGTCAAAAAGCCTGCAAACATCAATGGAATTAAATGTTACACCGAGAAGAGTGCGACAGATTCTGGGTTCATCTAAGAAATTCAGTTATAAGAAGAGAAAAACTGCACCAGCACTCACGAAAGCACACAAGGCAAAACGCAAAGAATGGGTTCGAGAAAAAGTGCAATGGAACCATGAAAATTGGTCTAATATTATTTTTCCGATGAAAAAAAGTTTAACCTAGACGGACCTAACGGTTCTCAATACTACTGGCATGATCTTAGAAAAGAGGACAAAATTTTCAGCAAACGACCTTTTGGTGGCGGATCCCTCATGATCTGGGGAGCATTCTCCATCAAGGGCAAGGCGAATTTGGTGATGATGGAAGGTAGACACAATGCTCAGAAGTACACAGAGATCTTAGAAACTAGTCTTCTCCTATTTCAAACTGATAAACATTAGCAAGAAGCGGTGTTCCAGCTAGATAATGCCGCCATTCACACAGCGAGGTTGACCACTAATTGTCTTATTGCCCATAATATCTCCACTTTAGCTTGGCCTGCTAAGTCACCCGATCTAAACCCAATTGAGAATCTTTGGGGGATACTCTCACGGCATGCTTACGCCAATGGGAGACAATTTCAGGATAGAGAAAGCTTGTGGCAGACCATAAATGAATGCTGGGAGGCTATACTTGAAGAAATGCTCGCTAATTTCATTAATTCTATGAATAACCGATGTGTACAGGTGTTGCAATCAAAAGGCAACGCTTGTAAATATTAAGAATTACGTTTTTTTTTGCATTCATTGTTTTCTAAAATACAAATTTTTCCATATGTGCTATCTTTATGTCCACCCGATTTGCACCCACAAACTATTATTTTCGTGGTAAAATTTTGAAAAAAACAACGAATACAATATTGATTATAAGGAATCGGTAACTAGTTAAAGTAACATTATTCAGTGAAAATTTCAACTATATTGATGCAGTTTTTTAAACTTATTTCAAAATGTGCTATCATTATGGCCACCACTTTACAAAAGTACACAGCTTGCTGAGTGCGACTTACTACAAATTTGAAGAGACATTCGAACCATCAATTACTTGTTTTACTTGGTAAGCAGACTCACTTGACGACAAACACACAAGAAAATGTTTTACTGTGGTGTACATATTTGTGTTTGCTACGGCGCTAACTTGAAAAATAATCTTAAGGTAAAAGTATATAATTTCTGAACCGGGCTGTAGACCCCCACTTTTCCAGTGTCTGACCTCCAACATGCTTTCCTGGGGATGCCAAACTGCACGAAAATCTACTTAACTCAAAAAGAATAACTCTTACCTCCACCGAGGTTTTGTTTTCCTGGAGCTTGTGCGTTTGTCCGTCTCTATCTGTCCGTCTGTCTCCTTTTCCCTTTGACTGACTCTTTGCCTGTGTGTCACCAAGATAGCTCAAAAAGTTATAGATGGATCTTTACAATATTTACGGGGATCGTTAGATATGTTAGGAGATATAGAAGATGAACTTTTGATGAAAATCCGCTCAACTGTTTGTTTGTTTGTTTGTTTGTCTGCCTCTTTTTGCTTGGTAACCGAACTCAAAACTTATGGACCGATTCTTATGAAATTTCCAGTTGTTATGGTTATTGCTAAAGGGCAAATGACCAAATTTTTGTATTGATCTGTTCGTCCGCTTGTATGTTTTTTTTTTTTTTTTGTTTGTCTGTTTGTTTGTCTCTATTTTTGTTTTGATGTTGATCAGTAACATAACTGAAGAAGTTATGAACGGATCTT
>LQNS02278166.1:1275454-1288024 GCA_001587735.2 Parhyale hawaiensis | reverse complement strand
GCCTCCCCCCCCCCCCCCCCCCTTCAGAACCAGGACTATGTTATAAAGCAGGAATTACTAATTGTTATTCCATTACCTAATGACAGGTATTACCATTACACACATACATATACATATATATATTTTTTTTGTATACAAAATATATATAAGTCAGATAGCGCTTCCTAAAGGTACCCAATTATAATATTGAATAGATTTCTTTTTTGCCGTGGCCATGGCAGCACTGACGTCCACTGTCAGTAGACCAGAATAGCATCGTTTGATTGGCATTTTAGACCTATTGCAGTTCTGGAGTGACTTGGCTGACCCACATTAGGTATCCAACGGTACCATGGCTTGCTACAGGAATATTATGAGGTCCATGTCTGGTTTTCTTATCGCACGTTCTGCATTGCGAATGCCAGCTACTGAGCTTGTAAGTAATGCTGGGCACGCAGAGAGGCATATCGTGCCCAGAACATTGGTGGACTAATTCGAGAAATAACTCCTGACGGGTATAGAATAAGCCATACGATTTGGTTAATTTGGTTTGCTCATGATATGGTATGGAGGAGCGACCTCATAGATACTCTGTATGCGCTGCCTTTAACTATTCTTCGAGTCCACTTAGTTTCTCTCGATTTCATGCTCCCTCTGATGATGCTTTATTTTGTTCTTCCTCTACTTTCCCGACTTACTGTTCCAAAGCGCTTTGTTCCTGGAGCACCCTTTTGTATGGGTTCCATGGTGCTGTCAACATACTATATATCCCTTTTTTCTTCTCTGTGATACCGCCTTTGTTGCGTAAACGAGCTCAAACGACTCAGTTTAGAATATAATAATAAGGTAAAAGCTCGTAAGTTTGCCCAGTAAGGTAATAGGACACTAAAGTATTTTCTAGCATAAATAAAGCGTTCTAAAACGAAAATGGCATCCATCTTTGTGAAAACCATTGATAAGAGAGATATGCAAGATTTTCTCTCAGACTGAGAAGCACGAACCATTTATGTCATTTCTCGTAGGATATTAGCAGAACCAGTCCTGGATACCTAACCTTTATAAGCAAAAGCCATGTTGTTCCCGAAAAACTATTTTCCCGGGCTTTGTTGAGGTAGCGAAAAACTCGATTTTCGATTATGTGTCCCAAAACGCCACTGCTGATTCCGTAGTTTTATCCAAAAGGAGTGTCAAAATACGTCCTTTGTAATTTCGTTACAATTAATAAGTCTTCGTCACTAAAACGAAACCCCGGGAAACACTTATTCGGCAAAAAAAATGGCTCCTAAAGTCTGGTCTGCTAAAAGTATTCGAAACATTTTATACAGGTGCATCGGTTTTTGGTGCTTCTCTGTTTGAGAGAAACCATTAAATATCTTTTATTAATGGTTTGCACAAAAAATGGACGTATTTTTTGTTCATATCAGGCCTTAATTATGCTAGAAAACGTTATGACGTAATGTTGTTCTAATAATTTTCGTATGTAATTATGATAAAACTGAAAACAAACTAACAATTATATACTGACTCAGGTATATTTACTGATTTTAAATATATGAATATTTTTCGCAATGGGTTTCACTGCACTAAGTGACAACGAAATGACGCGACAATGCTGTCGAATCGGCAACAGTAAACATTTTCAGTGCACTTTAACACCTTTAATAGACATGCGGATTTCTAGAAAAGTACGATAACAATTAAATCAATTTGCACAAGAAACGACCTACGTTGTATTATAATCAGAATCTCTATATATATAATATATACTAAATCTCTATATATATAAATATTTTCTTATAGTTCCATTGGATAATTTTACGACCTTTAGCCAATAATAATACTATAAATAGACTAGCAAGTGAGAGATATGACATGCCAGAGAGCGGAAATATGCCCGGCTGCCAACAAAGTCCACGAGGCTTATCTTCTCCGAAATTTCAGAAGGGTGCTATTACTTTGATTTAGTGATTGAATTTTCAGGTGTTGACCCTTAATCAAGTACCCGTAAGACTTCCAAGAACTTGATCTTTCTAATAAAAATGGAGATTTCAGAAGTACCAACATGAACAGTTTGCTTCTAGCACCTGCAGTGCTACTCAACGAAGCGAAACCAAAATTTCAGTCTGCATCTTCGGACAAGTCAAGTAGAGTGGGCTTGGGTTAGATTGACAATGGCAAACCAATCGAACTTGCCTTTTGTGATGAACACTGCTACCGCAATCAGAAAATAAAAGTAGCTGCTGCTGCAACTGCTTGTTTCATATTATCCATCATATAGTCTTAAATATGATAGCAGACAGCTTCAGCCTGTGAAAAAAAAGATGCTTTTTTTTCGTTTTTCGTTTCTTTTTTTTTTTTTTTATTCTTGGTTCTCAAGCCGAATTTGTAACGCCTAGGAAATAAGGGTACCGTCGATTCATTGTTTCACAAAAGTTTTGTTAACTGCTCCAATTTTTTTTTTTTTTTTAATTTGGGACCTAGAACTTGCAGAAATGCAGTTGATTTTCTCTTGTCGTTGTGGAGACTGAATAGATTTACTGCAACACTTGCAACTCGATCATTCAGAGTTAGCTAAAGGAGAGTCTTAAATTATATGGTTATAATTAAACAAATTTAAAAATCGTTCACCGACGATTTTCTACCAAAAACGCAGAGTTCGTTGATTGAGTTTATGAGACTTGTTCACTGTTCATATTTTGGAACGGATTTCGAAAGATTATTCCGGGGTTCCTACAATTACGAATACCCTCCAGGAATGTTGCTTCTTGTTCAAAGGGATGTATGGATCAGTATTCCACCGAATTTTTCGTGAAATTTCATTCCTGGACATTAGTTTTAGTTCTCGAAAAATTCTGAAAATTAGCCCCGATTCCCTGAAAAAGGAACCCTGTTATTGATCTACAAACCATTTCCTAGTGAAAGGCAACGTCATTTTTATTCTGTAGAGTTTAAGAAACTTGAAAATATGTATTCAACAAAGTTACATTCCAACAGTGCGTAATATCACTTGAAATACAATCTACCAAAGACCCAAAATTTGAAACTGATTCAGTCCTACTATGCAGATAAGTTTGTCTATGGACAATGGCAAAATTATGAACAATTATTATAAAATGAGCTCAAATTGCTGAAAGACACCAGAAATTGTAGGAATGACATCCCCTTTCAGGACTTTGGAATGCTTCATAAAATCAATGAAAGAACGATACGAATTTGACCTATACTTCATGGTGAGAACTTGTATCTGTTGAATTTTATTAAACTTCGACTTATTTCCCTAGAAGTTAGCTTCAAATGTGATTTTCTGTAAGAAGTCTCATGTTCATTTCCAAAACAAATCTCTATTTTAGCTGTAGATCATCGTCCTCTCTAACCTACCATATGATCGAATTTATTGTAATTAGAGATCAGCAATGTAGAAGTCTACATCTGTGTCCGTGCTCTGCGAGAAGAGCAAATATCTATTGAGAACTCAATGACTCTTAATCTTTTGTGGTGTCGTTAAGGCATTGCTGTGCGGCGGGCAGTGCATTTCCGGGAGGACTCTAGTTATTTCATTGTAGTTGAGGTACTTGCTGAAAAATTACGCCATATTTACAGCAGTATGAAAAAAGTTCCCATAAATAATGAATCTGCACTTTTGCATTGGGTCTTTTGGTTTCACTGATAAAACTCTCTGTATTGTAACACTTAACACTATAGGACACTCACCATGTGTCAAGTGTACACTACGTATACCTGCTGCTCTATGTGCTCTTTGTGAAGTGACAACTGCTCGGCATCGTATCAACGGAGGCCCGGGTTCGATTCCCTGGACAGCACGCTACGGATTTACACTGTGTGGAGCACTCCAGCACCGAGAGGTCAGGCGATGTACGATGAGGGATCCTAAATTGACTCTCATCACAGACTGCTTCTCCTGCTCTTCACACAACTGGATCTTCAAAATTCTAGAATTAAGGCAAAAAGAAAACCTCGATAGGTGTATCCATTGTACCCTGTATACGAGATAATAAATGATATTTGTTTTGTTTTTTGTTTGTTATAAAGATACATGTATAAGGTTTGTGTTCAAGGAATGAAGGCACCTGAGGGGTTCTATCTAATACATAGCTATAAGACCATCGAATCTTTAAATGCAGTGAGGTGGCTGTTTGAAATAAATTAGAGATTATGTGTGTAGTCTAACGAAAGCATTGCTTTGTAACAGAGCGTCACTTCATTTCAACAATTAAAATCTAACTCTTGTAAGCTCTCCTAGACTTTTTTTACTAGCTTGCGAGGAGGAGGAAGAAGAAGAAATTAGAAATTCGTAAATGTGTAAATATGCAAATATATATATGCATATATCGTTACGGCAGCATCTGAATTTTGATTTGTACTTTTGACACTCCTTTCCGTCTGCCCCCAAAATCAGGCATAACAAATACTTGGTCAGTATCAGAGTTGAAGCTGTTAGAGAAAAGTAATACTTTGGTCAAGCTGAGCTTCGACTGTGTCATGCGTAAAAGTGAATTATATGATCAATGAGTGAAAAGGAGATTTCTGTAAAATCGTTCAAGCTCTTTTTACAGAGTTACCTGAAGGTTCATTCTTAAAATCGCGCTGTGTTATCTCTAAAAATGTTTCCCTACAATGCGTGCACCATACACGGTCCCTAAAAATTTGACAAATAAGCTGTTGATATACCATCGAAAGTACGAAAATTATTATCCATCATAAAATCAGCAAATTCGCGCATTAAAGTTGACGTGCTCGAGAACGTACTGTATTTTTGAGACTCTAATGATATTCGAAAAATATTTATTATTACTTCATAGGCCGGAGAACTAAATTTTGCCGAGAGAACCTCTGAAGCCGAGGATCATTCCTGTATTATGTGTTAATTTATGTGTTTATGTAATATAATGAAACAGATATTATGAAATCCACAAATTCAGCATGAAATAATGAAATTTGGATGGATAATACTAAATGGCGGGAGAACGACATAGTTTTAAGTATTTGTTATACTTGCAAATTATAAACAGGTTAAACCGAAAAGAAATATTTGCATAAGATATAAAATAAATACAGTACACGGTAGCGGTACAGATTAAAGAATCAATTTCTGAGAACTGTTTTCCTTGTAGTACTGTTTTAAAAAAAAGTTCTTATTAGCACAACCCGTTCAATAGAGCTTTTTACTTATCGGTCAGTTAACCCACAGTGGTAGGCGTACGTTTTTTGCGATCATTCAGTGCAGATAAGATACGAATGTAGTGCTTGGGTAACCCTTAAAAAGTTGTTCAGAGCTGAATAGAAACCTAATGAAGTTAATTAAGATGTTCGAACTTACTTAAATGGAGTGGAGAAGTTTTAGTATTTTACAGTGAGCGGCAGAGTTGGAACTGATTTGGGTAACTTTAGTACAGTGATGGCAATGGTGAATGTAAAACCGATTAAAGTAACTTGAGTAACTTGGTAAAAATAACGAAACTTTTATATTAGAATTTGAAAATTAATAGTGAGATCACTATCCCTCAATAAACAAGCGGTAATATGTATATATGTAATTTACAACTCACCCGTGTTAGGCCGAAATAGTTGAAGTTCTAGTTTCAGCTTATACGTAGTCTAAAGTCATCGTCTCGGATACGGCAATAAGGGTCAAGCCTGTTCGTTCCTGTGTCTGAACTTTATACTTTTTGCCAATCATCGTCAAGTGCACGGGTCAGTTATATAAAAAAATGTATTATAAAATATAAGCTAATAGCTCAGCTGCGGAAAGGACGATCCTGTCCTCCACGGCGGGTCGGTAACTATACATAGTGTGTTATAGTAAGCACAAGGCGCTCTCAAAGTTAAAGGCTCACTGTAGTACCTCTAGACACCGAGAGAAATCTCTATTGCGGTAAGGTTATTATACACCTTTAAACTTTCCATGCGTCTATGTATCTGTCCTTCTGCACCCACAACTCCCAAAGTTTGTTTTCTTTCAAGATCATAGGTTTTTTGCTCTAAAAGTCCATTGGCAGCTCTGGCAACAGCATCAGAAGTGGGCGGTCCACTCAGTACCCGTGCGCCCAAAGACGTAGGAACAACATTATTTGAAACGTTTCGAAAAATCCTATTGAGATTTAACCCATCAAGGACAAAAGTAGCTGCCTGCTCGTTGCAATGGCATTTTTTACGCATCCAAATATGACGTATTGGTTCTATGGATTTATGGGTTAAATATTTTCTTTCGTAAACAGCAGCCAGCCCATTGAGATGCGTTGCGGGCTGTGAGGTCCAGACGTACGTCAGTTCTGGTATTATTTTGATTCACATTTTCACTTCAAGGCATTCAACCATTTGCGCGCACAAAAAGTCCGTAGACTTGGGAAAATGCGTTTAAATTGGCCTAAAACATAGATAATGACACAAAAAACTGTGAAAGTCTGTAATTACTATCTTGCGAAATATTGGCGGTAATATATTTTAATGTGCCCTTCCTCACCCCGAATTACTCGTAGAGACTCCTTCGGAAGCCTTCCACAGAGGTACAAAGTTTTTCAGGTGGTAAATTTGGCCCATTCCCCCTGAAGAGTTGTCTTCAGAGAATAGGCATTGCTCTGGGAATAATGCAGACTTACATATAGCTACGTACTCACAACATGATCGAGAGTTGATTTTAGCACTCTTCATAGCATCATAATAGGTATATGGATTTGAAATTCTTTTGAGTGGTAGAGTTTAATTAAAAAATAGCTGCACGGCCGTCCGTTTTCTTAAGGAAAATCTAAATTATAAAAATGTTATTTTTAAAGCCCTAATTTCTCACATCATTAGCTTAATAGGTTTGATAGGTTTATTACACACAGATAAACATTACAATAATGAAAACTTTCTGAGTTCAATATACGTACAGTAATATATTTGCATAACACATAGAAAAGTGGGGAACTTTTTGGGTAACAAGTAGTAATTAGACTAATACAAATGCATAACATAATCTTTATACCGCTTTTTAATGCGTCATTAGACGGAGGATATCTAATAGGTGTGTTGTAATTCGATTAACAAGTGATACTGTTTGGAAAATAGTTGAACGTTTCTATACATCAACACATTTGGAAGATTGAGAATGGAGCGTCTCATTTCGTAGTTTTGATGGGGTATGAGTGATGCGTAATATTGTTGAAAGAGAAAAGGATGGTTATGTATGAGCGAACGGAAAAACGTAAGAAGCGAATAGTTATACACATCTTGAAATTGCAACATTAGTAAATCGCGATACATATCACTACGATTCATCAACGGTATATTATTTCGATCTCGTTTACGCGAAGTATTCGCCTTTGTATATTATTTTGCACAACTTCTAGTTTACGAATGTAACAATGAGGGGCAGCACCCCAAATGATAATGTTTTGAATTAACAAGGAATACGCTAATGAATAACAAAATTGTTTCAACGAATCACGATTGACATAATTAGACACTGCATATATTATACCATGAACTATAGTGAGTTTTCGGCCTAACTCTTCAATGTGGGCTTTTAAACTGAATTTATCATCAAGAATCAAACCAAGATATCGAAACTGAGACACCCATTCTAATTCTTTACCGTAGAAATGAATCGTCGGTAAGTCAGGACGAGAACATGGAGTGAATAACATCAGCTTAGTTATATCATCATGGGCAATCAATCTATTTTGAATTAACCAATGCGACAGTTTACTTACAACATGTTGCATATCAGTTATGACTGAGAGAAAATTGCATTTAGCAGTGTAGAACACTGGTGTCCCACAGGGTAGTGTTCTGGGCCCTTTGTTGTTCATTGTATATACGGTGGATCTGTTTTATCTTGTCAATAATTACTTGTTGGTTACGCTAATGATGTTACTTTACTGGCTGCTTGCGATAAGCCTAGTGATAGATTAGAGGTTTCAGAATCTATTCAGTATGATTTGGAAATGATTGATTCCTGGTGTTCTAGGTGGGACATGAGGCTAAATGCGGCCAAGACCTAGACCATGCTCATGTCCAGGTCGCGTACAGTCGGACCTCTTTTTCCTGCACTCATGCTGGATGGTGTATCACTTTCTGTGGTTGATGACTTGGTAATTTTGGATGACAATTTTGATCCAAAGTTGACGTTTGAGCTCCACATCCGTTCCGTAATTGCTTTGTCCTCCCTCTTCTGAAGTACTGCTCTGTAGTCTGGGGTTCTGCTGCCTATTGCCATTTGCGTTTGCTTGACTAAGTGGTTCGTCGATGCGCGTTCATGCTGGGTGGTGTGGCTTGTGATCTGGCGCAACGTCGCAGAGTTGGTGGGGTCTGTTTTTTTTGTCTAAAATCTATAACTGCCACGGTCATCCACTGAGTTGCTTCCGGATCCATTTATTGGGGTGAGGTATACTCGACAAACTAGTGCTCATATGAGTCTGCCTTGGAACCGTTACTATGCCGTACGGGCCAGTATTCCCGTTCGTTTTTCCCATCCTGTGTGGATGTTTGGAATGGTCTTGATGGCTCTGTCTTTGCTGGTGCGGGTATTGGCAGCTTTAAAATATCTGTACACAGAGCTATTCTGTAATCTCGGATCTTCTTTTTTTCATTGTTTTGTTTTCTTCACCTGCTGGGCTGGTTGCATGGGGGCTGTTAACCTCATGGAGTTCTCCGTTCCTACGTCACCAGTCTGGTGTGATATAATAATAATAAACAGAACACACTTCATTCCATGAGTCGTTATATCATTAATAAAAATGTTGAAAAGCAACGGTCCAAGTACGCTTCCTTGTGGGACTCTAATTTTAATAGGTAAAACTTAAGATTGAACGGTATTACACGGTTGGATAAGTAACTTGCTAATAATGCATTTGCAGTCCCACGAATATCATGGTGTTCGAGTTTTTTTAACAACAACTGTTTGTTATCCGTATCGAACGCCTTCCGCATATCTAAAAACAGGGTGACCCCATACGATTTATCATGAAAACACTGTAGTAGGTCAGTTACTAGATGAAATATCGCTAAGGTAGTATTAGATTTGGCACGAAACCCAAATTAACCCAAATTGTAGGCTCGAAATTACGTTTTGGATCGCTAGGAACGCGGTTAATCTGGAATGAATTATTTTTTCAAGTATAGTTATTGAACGTTAACAGCGTTGATATTAGCGTGTACTTTGCAACATCATTAGGATTGCCTGATTAGAATATTGGTATAACATGAGCATGCTTCAGTACATCGGGGTAAATACCCGTAGCAAAACACAAGTTGAAAATATAACAAAGTTGATTAACTATACAATTAATGATTCTCATGTGAAGAACAGGTTGAATTTCGTCACGGTTACAACGTTTACCGCTGAATGATCTAATATTTTGGTTTTATTTCATGGGCATCAGAGGGCCTCAAGACACAACTATCATGAACATAATCAGTATCAATGGACAAATTCACAGCTTGTTGAGGTAGGTCTTGTGCCAGAGTTGTTGCAATACAAGTAAAATAATTGTTAAAGTGGTTAGCTGGTTCAGCGTTTGCAAGCACATTCCCGTTTAAGCTGAGTGAGATGTTTTTCGTGGTTGTCTTTCTACCTAAGATCTCATTTGGGACTTTCCCCAAATTCCGAGACGAATTACTGGATTCATAAATCCTCTCTTTATAATAATATTCTTTCGATATACGTATAAGTCGATTCAGCACATTTCTATACACTGTATAGGACTTTTTTGTAATTATGTCTAATTTGAATAAATTATACAATCGATACTACTTTTTATAACAAATTTTATATCCCTAAAAATCATTTCGGCTTGCTATTTTTGACTTTATTTTTAGTCTTTGTTAATGGGAAACATTAAAAATAAATCGAGCAAATGAGATCATGCAGTGCACTCATTGCAATGTCAGCATTGAGGAACGGCAGGTATACTTCAGCGAAGCGTGGTTGTTGCATTTTACTGACAAAACGTTCTTGGAACTGAGCAACATTGATCGGCCTTGAGAAGTTATGAAGGCAATAGGTTTCTGTGTTACAGGTAAGTATCAGCATAACTGAGAAAGGATCAGAGAGGTCCACATTCAAGACTCCAAAAGTACATTTTGCACCTGGGTAAAAACTTTTACAGTTACGATCTAACAGTGAATGATGAGTTATATGATTTCCAGGAGAATATCAGGTAGGCTTATTAATTGCCGGAAAATAGCCGTATGAACTAATGACATGAACGAAATCTTCAACTGATGATAAGCCTCGATTATTCAATAAACTAACGTTGTAGTCTGCGCAGATAATACAGTTTTTATATCTTGCCGTAGATGGTAGATAATGGTCTAATAGAAACGTATTCAAATCATTTATTGATCTACTTGGAGGTCTGTAAAAACAGCCAAGGAACATTACGTTAATTTTATACTTAACTGTGGCACTTAGAACTTCGGTTACGTCGTCAACTTTACGCAAGTTATCAACAAGCTTGATATCTAAATTTTTTCTAATAAAGAGTGATACCGCCTCCGTATCGGTTGCGATAGACATTAAATTGTTCATATTCGGGTAACGATAACCGAAACTTGATTATATAACCGTGTTTCTTAAAATTAACAAAGAGAGTTCCTGGAAGTTTGGGCACCTAGTGGCTATACTTTATTTCAAAAGTAAATATTTCCAAAACCTGGAAGTAAAAATTTGTACCTGATAAGAGAACTGTACAAAAATACGTTAAAACTATACTATACCGACGACTAACTATAACCGCTTATAACTTCGTGATCCTTTTCATCGATGTTTATTCATGTCCATGCAATAAAAATATCCATGCAACGATCACAATTTGTCAATAATTCCTCATTATTGCGTAGTTGTAAATCACGAGGCGTACCAAATTGTGTTTTTATTCAGTAAAAACAAAAGAAAATCCTGCAGTGAAAAGATAGGTAACATTAGACTATAGGGCGCATCAGAAGGCGCCTGTATTCTTTACTGGTTGCTCTTATTCCAGTTTTATTCGTATTATAGCGTAGAAGTCAAAATGTATTCCTAAATAGTTACAAAATTATATCTTATTAATCATAATTACGATATAGTACTGAAGTAGTCTCTATATTCACAATCGCTTATAATCATACATAATCGACGGATTCAATTTCAAGCTTTACATTGCTACGAAATTAAATTTAAAACGGTGGTAGTTTGTTTGCCGTCTGTGTACCTTAACTTATTTTCAAAATACCTGTTCAAATTATTTTGCTTCCTCGAATAAAACTCGATGTTTCCGGGAGGAATATCGGCAGTGCTTCTCTTTGGTCGCGTTAAACCCTAAACGGTACTTGTAACGAATTCGACAAGGTAACTCTGTTGAAAATTTCCAATTAGGCCTTCCATCTGCAAAAAGGGTTATTGTCAAATTTCAGTAATGGGTAGCGTGTATAACGCCACCTGGAAGTATCATCAAGGTAGGTAAGGTACTTTTGGGCTCTGCACCATGACTTCATATTTTAAGCCACAAATTCGTACTCTAAACCACAACTTAGTACTCTAAACAGCAACTCCTCTTTATTCTAAACGTAAAAATTAAACACGCAAGAGATGTTTTGCTGGCGCTCGTAACTCTGCACCAGGTCTTAGTGGCACTCGTTAGACATCGCTTGTCATACAATCAGTGATCTTCACAAAGAAGCGACTTGCAAGCACTCATCTGTGACGAGCTCGCTCCTCAGCCTTAATCCTTCTGAAGGAAATCATATAATGTTGGTGCTGGAGTGCCGTGCCGCTGTACTTTTTCCGTGATTCAATCAATGTCAAGCATCATGATTATCATATGAAATCTTTAACATATTTCGTAAGAAATAACTTGCTCAAACAGTGAACTCGGCATTCGAAATTCGAACTATAATGAGCGCAAAGATAAAAAACACAACGTTTCCCAACCAGTTTTGCTTTGTGAAAGCTCAATCCTGGCCATTTCCTGGATAAAAACTTGATATTTAATTTAGTGACTGATAACTTGAAGTTCCCTACGGATTATCAGCAGCTAAGGTTAGGCCATCGTTAAGAAATCACATAGCTTGGTCTGTATCACCGGTATTAAATACAATTGCAATGATAGACGTTTTTATTACATATGTGTGCACCACAAATCACTGACTGCAATGAAATCACGCATAAAATGGTAGGAACAATTTTTAAAGTTTAGAAGCAGCAGAAAGAGAAAATAAATTAAAATGATTAGATTAGATTAGATAGGCGGCAGTAGACGAACCAATAGGCCCATTCCCAAAAGGACACCGGAACATACGCCCCGGCACTCTATAAGCTATTGCCATTATGTTAGTAGGATATAGAGGACAAGAGAAAAGAGAGAAAGAAAAAAAAGGGGGGTGAAGAGTCCATGCCCAAGAGACGATCTTGAATGCACGCAAGCACGTTCAAGAGCCACTGACATGCGGAGCTTAGACACATCAAACTGTGTGGTTGGAGCGGGAGAGAGAAGGAGATGGATTAAGGTTGCCTCGGAAGCTTTGGCCGTTAAGTGTTTGCAACTCCCGGAGGAGGAGTTCTTAGTTGCGGAGGATGTCTCTCCCAATACACGTCAAGACGATTTTTAAACG
>LQNS02278166.1:1248081-1260059 GCA_001587735.2 Parhyale hawaiensis | reverse complement strand
TAATTTCATCAAAATCCATTCATAACTTTTTGAGTTATGGCATCAAGAAAAATGATGCAGACAAACAAACAAACGGATGGACATATCTTCACCAAAAGTTAATCATCTGTTCCTCCTAACATACCTAACAATCCCTGTAAATTTGAGCTAAATCGGTTCTGAACTTTTTGAGTTATCCTGGTGACAGACAGACAGACAAACACGACGAAAACATAACCTCCTTGGCGGAGGTAATTATACGAGCTTCGGCCGTCACTTAACCACAAAGAGCTCGATATCCGTAGTGGAATATATATAATGTTATTTCTACCATAAAAGAAACTTTTAAATTGGGCAGCTTAGGGTTAGTACATGTACACTTACCACTGTATACCACGATCCATGCAAGTAATTGGATTATAGTTATCCCTTAAGCAAACGCTTGAAGACAATTAGCTAAGGAATTACCAGGTCTCTCTATAGTAGCACCTGTCTCGATAGTGGAGGGTGCATAACAGTAAAAAGCGTAACTGTTGCAAGGGGAACTGTAAGAACAGTACTTGCAGATCGCCTGTGTTGTTCAGAACGTTATGCACACAGCTGCTTATCTTGTACGAGCTTCAAGTGAAGACTGCCCCCCCCCCTTCTCGAGTTCTTAATCATTACAAATATCCACGAAAGACAAGCATAATTATCAAGACTGGGTCGATGCACTCCTACAGCCCTGCCAGCACATAACTCCCAGTGATAGCAGCAGTTGCAGGCAAGACCCCATTCTTCCACTTATCGGCTTAAAAATTCAAGTTTAGGTCATGAAGACCCCACCAGTCGGCTTTTTTGCCCTATTTAATCCAGCCTGTGTGTGGATGTTCTGCTTGCGCAGCGAGTTTCTTGCGGTGACCTTAGTGCTGAAAGTTAATCAATTCCTGATTCTACAAGGAAAACTGGCACGATAATTTTAATTTACATAACGTAGATAAATATTTCTGACAGTTATGTACATATCATAACTGCAGATAATATCGGTGTAAGTTATCCTGTGAGTTCAATTTCTTTCATCCGGACAATTTTGCTGGTAAGCAAAGCACTACCGCACAGGAAACAATAATAACGCTAACTCTATTGAATCGTTCCCCGACACCATGCTATACATGACCATAAGGTGCTATACATTTGTTAATCGTATTACGGTACTTGAATGCAATGCATGTAACCACATATAAGAATACAGTGCGTCGGTGTGTTCGACTAACACGCAGTGATCAAAAGAATCAAATCAAATTTGATGGAACGTGTCCGTATCCTCCTCGTAATTCCTGGATACGATACTTGGGAACAAATTCCAAGCGTCAATCGCATTTCAATTACGCTTGAGATAGCTGAAAACTCAGTCCTGCTCCTACTGAAAGGGCAAACACTCAGTTCTGAAAGCCGGACTGATCGAGTAGAGGCGTCACCTGCTATAGGCACTCAAATCTCGACCCGAGGTGGTGAATGCAGTGCATATGAGCAAAGTTCCTTGCAAGTGGAATTAAATCGAATTATGTTATTATAATCACACGTGCTGTAAGTCACAAAATTCGGTATATTGTAACGTTTTCGAAACGATCTGTGGTCTTAACAACTCTCGTACTCTCATGAGTCGACTGCGATCAGTTCTCAGCTGTAACGTTCGTCGTAATATGCATACTACAGTCGCTCATTGCGTCTATTTATTTTAAATATACTGGAGTACTCAGCCGTCAAAAATGACGGCAATAGATTTGTTATGAACTTTTTTCATTGCTATAACGTTGCAGTGAGAATTTTCCTGCAAATGATGCATCTTACTTACAGACTGATATAATAAATTACCAGAACTTGTGACCGATGCTATCATCAAATTAAAACGATAGAATTTCATTCTTGGTCCAAAATTTTCAATTTTGTAGAATGTACAGTCAAACAGGACCGAGAAAATTATTATTTAACCAAGCGAACTTACCGGAATCTCTCAACACCATGTTTTGTATACCAGCATTAATATCAGTACGATATTATGGTGATAATAACACAAGCAAATTAACGCAAGCAAACATTTTTTCAGTAGATTTGCGAGATATTCAGCAACATCGAAGACATCACAATGGATCGATTTAATTAAATCGCATGTATGCATTTATGATATTCAAGTGATATTTAAATAAATTTATGTCCAGCAGCGCCAGGAGACAATGATGACCTTACAACGGTCTTGAATAATTAATTTGAGATGAGTTTTGTAGTTGTGCGTCTTTGTGTTCAATTGTGTGCGGTAGTAAGTGAAATCTGCGAATGAAAATATTGGCCTCTCCTCAGCTTAAGGTTTCAACTTCTAGGAGGAATTCAGCCCAAAAGAAAAATAAAATACGAGGAATGGATAATAAAAAGAAACTCAATTGATCGAAAAAAAAAACGTTCAGCAAGAGTATCGTCGCAGCAGAGATAGGTATGAAGTCCAGTAATACAATGAAATTCTGAAATTCAGCTCTGGAATTTACCCTGATGGACAGCACCACCTCTGCTGAAAATGTTTTAATCGAAGAAAAGAGATTGAGAAGAGTGGATAAAAGCAAACTGAATTTAAATGAACTGTCGCCTTTGGTGCTGCAAGAAAATAAGTATTCTTAATTTACAACATGTAAAGCAGTGAGCTCAAAACAAGATTTGCAGAAGAGAAGCTTGCCATCTGTTAATCTTAAGAAACCGACGTCAAGAAGTGCATATAATTCTAACTTATAGAAACTCGCTTGTTGTTAACTTGTAGCTAGAATTTCCTTCTATCTCAACCCAATGCCGTTCAGAAAATCAATTTTCTTCGATCTTTTCCTTAAAAGGGGAACGGAGAGTCCAACAAACCAACCAAGCAACCAACCAACAAACTGAGTATTGTTGTAGAGTGCGAATAAAGTATGATAAGCGGTAAATCCCCGGCCCAATTTCGAAACCGTATGCCAAACAGTAGAGATTTGTACGAATTTTAGTCCTGTACAATACCTAAGCCTTCGCTAATAAGCGGTGCATGTTTTTATGGAAATCCAACAACTTCATGAACCAACCTGATCCAAAAAACCGGCTATTTATCAGCTGTTCAGTATATGAGGCCTGCAGGCTTTGACATACATTTTTGTAGCGATTGACATACATTTAATACGAACTGACATACAATTTTGCTCGACTAGATATTCATCCTCCCAAAATTGCCATAATTAATACTGAATTCGCATACATTTACTACAAATATATTTTTAAAATAAGACGCAACATTTTGTGTGGAACGACGTACATTTTGTAATAATTGGTGCACATTTGTCAAAATGAACAGCATTGTAGTACGTATTCACATGCATTTATTACAAATTTATACACCTGTAGTACGAGCTGACGTGCTTATTGTACGATTTGAGGTACATTTCGTGAGAATTGACTTATATTTTATACAAATTTGATATATTATACACTTTGTGAAAAGTGACCAACATTTCTGCACAAATTCATACACTTTTTCCATATATTCATGAGGAGACTCTTGCTGTCTTAGAGCAGACGCAATAGCTCGGAATGGCTAGTGCAGTGTAATATTTTATTTTGTTTTATTTTATATGTTCGATAAGCCATTAAGGTTTTCCCTTACTTTTCATACTATTTCGATAATAATTGGGTCACGTATAAAAGGCATGCACAACATAAGTCTTTGCAGACTCTCGCAGTCTACAGCGTTGCACAACATCACGCGACAACACTGAAATGCATTGATATTTCAGCCGTGCACAGATATAGGCCCGGTTTGTGGAATTCAAATACACCGTAACGTCGCGACAGCGAACTTGTTGTGATCGATGATCGCATTGGAGCAGCCGAGGAGAACCCCTGGGCCATGTAGGTTCCCTCTTGACCCTCGGCAAGGGGTTATTTTTGTTGAGAAACTGACTTTTTTCGAAAACCATGAATGCCATGACAACAGCTAAAGGGCCCATTTTGTTCACAGAAATATGATTAATAATCTCAGATAAGGGGGTCCACCGAGGTGAAAAATCCACACCAATTTAGCCGGTCTCCTCTTGATGAAACCCTGGCTACATCTATGACGAAGCTATTTACGGAGGTTGCCTGTCTCTCCACCTGTTTATATGTCTGCCGGTCACCAAGATAAGTAAATCATTTATGGACAAATCTTTAATAAATTTACAATGATTGCTACCTATGCCAAGAGAAACAAATGAAAAACTTTTGGTGAAAATCTGTTCAACCATTTGTTTGCTTCTTTGTCCGTTTTTTTTTTTTTCTTGGTAACACAACTCAAACAGTTTTAAACGGGTATTTATGAAATTGACAGGAATTGTTGGCAAAGTCATGAAGAGTAACTGACAAATTTTCTGATGATCAATCAATACCTTTGATTATTATCACCCGCGAACGAAGTGAGAGAGGTGATCGTGTTTTCGTTGCAGATTTAAATTTGAATGTATATTAGTATTTATGCCTGACCACCCAAAGAGAGCGGGAAGGAGTCCAACAATTTTCATAAGTTTTTGCAGGAGTTTGATGGGTTGACGTAGATGTGACCAATGCCAAAAAAAAACTAGAATTAGCTGGCCATCAAAAATGATAGCTATGAATTTTGTTGTCTGTCCACCCAGAAAGAAGCTGAAGGACTGACTTATCATAATAATTTTTTTAGGCACTCAGGTGGGTTGACTAAGATGTGACAAATTGCAAAATTTTTTGAGTTACCTTGCCATCAGAAGCTACGGCGTATAATCTGTAACTCCACTCAAAATGAGGCAGGAGTGAGCCATTGCCACAATCTTTTGTAGACAGTCCAGTGGGTTGATTGAGGTGTGAAAAATGCCAAAACGCTCGAGTAAGCTAACCATAAGAATGACGGCGTTGAATTTGTCCCGCTTCGCGGGAAATGGTCTTGCGCCATAAGGCGTTCTAGTTTATCTTTGTATTTGTTTTAACGTTTGCAGCCAAAATAACTCAAACTGTCAAGAAGGAAACATCATGAAATTTACAGGACTTGTTAGAAATGTTGATAGGCAATATGATCAAATTTTGGTGGTGATCGACTCGCCCGTTTCTATGTTTGTCTATTTATTTGTTTCAGTATTAGTCACAACATGGCTTAAACAGTTACAGACTGATCTTTAAGAAAATTTTAGAAGCTGTTAGAAAAGTCAAGAGGCCCAACTTACCAAGTTTTGATTACATTAAGAAGGAAATCCTTGTTTCAGGTCCAATTTGAAATTTTTGTGAACATTGCATTGTTTGGCGTAGGTATGCAATCTCAGAGTGCTTCTCGATTTACTTATTAAGAGTATTATTGATATTTAAACTGAAGACAGGACTTCAAGGAGAGGGTAGTAAAAACACTCATGCAACATAAAGCAACCCCAAGACGTCCGAAACGCCACTAAAAATATCTCTCAAAAACTTTGACAGCTAACTTGAACGCCTGCAGACCCAAACGGCCGAACACAGATCCCGGCAATAAATTACATGCAAACAGAGTTCTTGGCAAAAACAACGACCAAACTGTCGAGTTTCGCACCTAACAATCTCCAGGTATAGGAAAAAAGACCCGGAGGAAAAAAGCCCCCGCCTATATCCTAATGCATATATATCGTCAATACTTAGTTCTTTTTAAGCAAGTAATATCAAAATAAGTTAAATTCCACTGTACTGCATTTACCTACCCTACCCTAGTAAAGCTTTTCTAACGCAGCCTAATCTAACCACAGCTAACTAAACACAACCTATTCTGACATAACATTACCTAGCTTCTTCTAACCTGATTTACGAGTTCATAAGTTTTTTCACCTAATGTGACCAAACTTAATTTAAATACGTAAACTTATTTTCACAATTGCGATTAATTAAGAGAGAACCAGACTTCGCCCACCTTATATTCCCTTATGGTTTCAATCCTTCTATAATTACCTCACTTTTCTTATTTAAGCAATTTGTACGGGATGGGTCCAGAAAGCAAAGAGTGTAACAGGACTCAATGGGACTAAAATAAAATTTAGCCGTGACCGCTCTGCATGTAGCCAAATAGCGTCACACCGACGAATTGAAGTATATAAATCAAGGGTCGGAGCTCACGCCTTCATAGGTTGAGTTCGTAATCCTAACCAAATATGCGTTCAGGGTTATATTCATGACGCGAAAGAAACTCTCTTTACTTGACGACAATCGTTTTGCTGTGTTTTGTGCATTGGAGCAACTAAAGTAGCTGGCCAGTGAGGAACGGGAAATTGAATGAATTATGTTTGACAAATACGACGATATTTTAAAATACGATTTGTGCTAAATACGAAGTGTAAATGAGGCTTCACTTCAAAGATGAATCAGGGGGCCATACCGGTCTAGATTTTGCCTCTAGTGCTGTGAAAATTTCCACCAGCCTTCACTGCGTGTTGTATTGGTAACACTGGTCAACAGGCACTTTGCTACTGGAATTCTTTCAACTGTACCTGAATCAGTTCCACTTTGTTAATGCTCATCTGAAGACCGTCCTTATCCATCACGTCCCATTTTCCAGTGATGACTCGCCGTTTCTCGTATTTCATCAGTGCTATGCCTGCAGAACGCCCACTGGCAACATTTTCAGATGTATCATATGATGCTATTCTTACGAGAATGTTAAGTACAAATATTTAAAGAGTCTTACGTGCTAGGGCAAATCTAAGCACAAATTTGGATTCAGCGTACTTAAATTAATGAGGTACACTATAGCATTAAATTTACTCAAGTACCTAGCAGAGACGAAGTAAGAATTTGTTGACTGGTGTAATTATATTTTGTTCAATTAGTATATAATCTCTTCTTCTATTCATTTGTTCAAGGGTTGAATGAAATTCACAACTGATGATTTTTCAGGCGAAATTGATTAAAATATTCATGGGCTGTTCGGCCGGCGCGTTCGTCGTTGTTGACGTGATTAAAGACGTCACTTTTTATGCTAGTTTCCTGCCAGTTCTCCCGTTACGCCCTTTGCTTCTTGACTAGAGACGAGAAGAGATATCCGTTTTTGGACCGAGAACAAGTTCAGAATGTAGCAATTGGGCTCTTATGCATAGGTATAGCCTAACCCATCGTCGCAGTCCCCACTAACCCAAACTAACATCACCTAGCTTAACCTAAGCTGATCTCACCTAATCTAATCTCACCTAATCTGATCTCACCTAACCTGATCTTACCTAATCTAACCTTACCTATCTTAACTTCTAAGTCACTTCTAGGCGAGGGTGACGTACCCCTACTTCACCTTACCTAAACTAAGCTCACCTAACCTAACCCAGGCTCACCTAACCTAACTTAAGCTCACCTAACCTAACCTAACCTAGCCTAAGCTCACCTAACCTAACTTAATCTCACCTAACCTATCCTAAACTCACCTAACCTAACCTAAGCTCACATAGCTAAATCTAACTTGATCTCACATTACCTATCTCAGAGGCTCTTGCAATCCACGTCCGCACATGCAAAATGCTGGGTAAATTTCGCTTAGCACAACATTGTTTAGTTTACTTATATATTCTGTATTCACTAAAATCAACAGAGCTCTCATTTATAGCTTCAACAGAAAGCGGGGCGTTTTTCCTACCGGGGCTTTGCGTCCACCTGCTGCAATTACACGCTTCTGTCAGATGTGTTCGAGCGAGCCCTGCCGAGGCCGCTGTCTGGCTCGATCTAAATTACAACTCTCATGTTGACTATTGAACCCATAACTTTGTTGGGCTAAGAACCTGGACCAGCTTGCTCATCCCGCAGTTAGAATTGATGGCTGGGTCAAGGGACGAAGTTTAAGTAATTTTTCTATATCTTGCAGATGTTGCTGTTAGGCAGCACGGGAGTGTTCCCAATAGATCTGGATCTCATCTACAGACAAGTGCTCGGTAAAGGAGGCATATATCCCAGTGAAGACGACGAGGAAGAAGAGGAGGAGGAGGAGGAGGAAGAAGAAGGAGGTGGATATGGAGAAGAAGGAGACGGAGAAGGCAATGGAGAAGATGAAGCAGAAGAAAGAAGACGATTCAGAAGGAAAAAGAGGAATTCTGCCAGAAACAAAATGCTGAAGATGCCGGATGCTATCAACTTTGAGGTAACATGCGATGAATCCACATTAAGGCCACAGGCCTTGACCGTCTTAAACCTGAAGATTTTCAATCATAAACGCATCTCTTTTGCGAAAATTTCTAATTAGTAGCGAAGGCGTATCCAGCCAATTACAGCCCACCCACGAAAGTAATACGCTCTGCATAGGACACACTTGATTTGCAACTATTGCAAGAAAACTAGAACTCCTAGTGGCGTAAGACCATCACCCGCGGTGGGAGCAAATTTCATCACCGTTATATTTGATGGCCTACTAATCCTAGTTTTTTGGCATGGGTCACATCGAGAACAACCCACTAGGCTCCATTCAAAATATTCTAGACATAGCTCAACTCCTTCTAGCTGTTTTTGGGTGGACAGCAAATTCATCGCCGTCATTTTTTATGACCAGGTAATCTTAGTTTTTGGCATGGGTCGCGTTGAGGGTAACCCCCAGACTCCCTGTAAAATATTTCGAATATTCCTCAACTCCTTCTACCACATTTTAGGTGGACAGACAAACAAATATATATATATATTGATATAGGATGATTATTAGGGAATCTCACTCGAAGGATAAAAAGTAAAACCAACGTCGTAATTAAAAACATTTTGTAAGCGTTTCTGATTACGTTAAGTATATCATCAGTACTGTGAAAACACAGGGATAAGTATTTTTTAGTAACATGTAACAGAAAACTAGAGGAAATGTAGCAATAATAAATCACAAATATAACTTAAAAATAGAATGTAGCAATAATAAATCACAAACCTAACTTAAAATTTGCAACGGTGCTGCAGATTTAGAGTATTGCAGTATTTAGAGATGGTTTTTCACGATTTTATGTATACGGATTCCAATACCCTAAATTCTTTGCTATTAGCTATTGTATCTATAACAGGAAAATCAGAAATTCTCAATGGATGATTGGCTTTAGACTATGATTTCTAATGGAAGATTGGACAGGTGTGGTTAGCACTATTCCGGTTCGACCTGAAACCCCCTATGCTGTGTACATCGCATGAACATCTGGAGTACAGTACTACCAATGTAAGTGAGCTGGCAGCCCTCACATACGTATTTGTAAACAACTGACGATCGCAACAGCAAGTTGGGAGACTCAGTACGCCGATAGAAGGATCCTATTGACATATTATTACGATAGAAGAGAATTGGTTTGCATGAAAAGGGTATGGACAAATTACAGATGATATGCATTTCTCTAATTTCCGTGAATTATACACTAAAAATGGCAATTGCAAATATAGCTTATACTTAGGAACAGTAGCGACTATACGATGAGGAGAGTTCTTGCGTAGAAAATTCCTTAGAATAATATTGAACAGTTTTGTAGCATAATAGTTAGTAGTGAAATACATTTTTAGTTTCTGATCTTCTTGCTAGAATAAAACATTACTCGAACATATACGATAGCCCCTATGTAGCAAGGTATTAACACTAGCAATTATATACTTGTCTGGTATTGTACTAAAGTAATTTGTACCTAGTCCTGAAAAAGTGGGCTTACGGTAAACAGAAGTAAAAAAACTCATCTTCATACCGCATGATATTCATATCTAAAAATGAAATTCTATTATTCTACTCTAACTCCATAGTAAAGTTTATATTCACATGTCTAGATGTAAAGTAATTGTAAAATTCTTGAGCCTGCTGTTCATTATCAAATAGTAGTAAAGTATCATCTAAGTATCTTCGATACAACCGAGGCTTGAAATCATGGTGGCTGTTCTGGATGTGTGTTTCTTCAAATTTATTGAGAAAAATGTTAGCTACTACTGGAGAAAGAGGAGAACCCATTGATAGTCCATCAACCTGCTGATATGTTTTGCCATTAAACTTAAAATAGCTTTCAGTGAGTATTAATTCAAGAAGTTTTTCATCTTTGTCATTATTTATAATAGCTTGCAAAAGACAACGATGAAAAACTTTTTGAATTAATGCTAACTGAGTGCTATTTTAAGTTTAATAGTGCTAAACAAACCTGCCCAATCTTCCAATAGAAATAATGGTCAGGAAGCCAATCATCCATTGAGAACTGCAGATTTTCCTGTTATAGATACAATAGCTAATAGCAAATATCTTAGGGTAATGGAATCAATATACATAAACCGTGAAAAATCATCTCTAAATACTCAAGTATCAGCAGTACCAAATTTGAAGTTAGGTTTGTGATTTATTATTGCTACATTCTATTTTTGAGTTAGGTTTGTGATTTATTATCGCCACATTTTATCTAGTTTTTTTGTTACATGTTACTAAAAAATACTTATCCTTGTGTTTCCACAGTACTGATGATGGATTCAACGTAATCCGAAACGTTTACGAAACATACATACTTGAATTTTCAATGAAAGCATTATCATCTCTCTTACCTCGTTTACGAGTGATAATTTTCTATAACTCCCCTGGCAATAGCGCACGTACCGTATGTACTTTACCTTATCTTCTTTAGACAGTCATATCGCTACACGGGCTCGTTCTGCCATAGTAATGTACCGACAATATGAGAGAGCATCGTTGCCTCGAAACGACACTACCTCTTTCGAGGTATGAAGTTATCGACAGCACATACCTATAGTATAGATACAGGAACAAAGAAACTCGAGCGTCTTGATGCATATAAATAAAAACTGGTAGAAAGGTAGAGCAGTTGCTTCTTCATTTGACACATAGTTACAATGCATCAACATTTTTCCACAGAAATTTTGTAGTTATTACAAAAATTCTTTGAAAAAATCTTACTTGCACTTGGTTGGGCTGAAAGTACTAGCGTATCATCCGAAAACAAAATCTAGTCCTATTCCATATTTAAATATCGTCTCATTACAGTCTACACGGAGCGTCAACTCCATAGTGAACTAGAACGCCTCGTGGCGTAAGACCATCACCCGCGGTGGGAGCAAATTTTATCGCGATCATTTTTTATGGCCAGCTAATATTAGTTTTTAGGTATGTGTTACATCGAGGGCAACCAACCATACTCCCTGCAAATAATTATGAACATTGCTCAACTCCTTCGACCATTTATTGGGTAGACAGACTTAAATCTTCAACGAAAACCTAACCACCTCTCTCACTTTATTTCCGGGAGATGAACATTAGTTAAGTTGTCATGTTTTGTCTATCGTGTATACAGTTGCGAGCATAATTAAGGGACACAAATAAAAAAATCTCATATCTCAAAAACTGTAAAAGTTTCAACGCTGAAATTTCAACACAAAAGAGGTTTTGGGATACCTAATAATATGCTAAGAATTTATTACGATCCAAAGGATAAGAAAAAAGTTATGTATATTTAACTTATAAATATGAATTTAGTGTGAGCAGAATTAAATCTTCAGTAACCCCATTTTCTTGCGTTTCCGAAGAAGAAGAAAACTGCCTACGCCATATGTAAACATTGCAAGTACTGCAAGCATGGCTACCCGATAAAAAGTTGCTAAATCTTTACGCATGAAAATTGTTAATTTACACAAACAAAATCTCATCCTCAGGGCAATCACAGAACAGGTAAATCGTTCAAAGAGTATTGTTGGAAGAATTGTGAAAGATATGAAGATCTTGGACGTGTTTCGAGTGTTTGGAAACGTGGGAGGCCCAGAAAAACTTCTGCTAGGCTGGATAGGATCATTCAACGTACAGCATTAAAGGACCGATTTGCTACTGCCTCTTCTATTTCTAGGCAAATGAATGATACTAACGACGAAATCATCTCCAGATTCATTGTATCACGGCGAGTGAATGAGATTGGTCTTCGTGCACGTCGGCCTCAAAAGAAACCGCTAATCAGTAAGAAGAACAAAGTTGCAAGGTTGAAGTTCGCCAACAAACACGTCAACAGTCCTCAAGAATGGTG
>LQNS02278166.1:1209765-1225277 GCA_001587735.2 Parhyale hawaiensis | reverse complement strand
ACAAACGGATGGACATATCTTCACCAAAAGTTAATCATCTGTTCCTCCTAACATACCTAACAATCCCTGTAAATTTCATCCAAATCGGTTTATAACTTTTTGAGTTATCTTGGTGACAGACAAAGGGACAGAGAGACAGACAAACACGACAAAAACATAACCTCCTTGGCGGAGGTAATAAAGGGTTTTCTAGCATAAATAAAGCGTGCTAAAACGAAAACGACAACCATTTTTTGTTCAAAATATTGATAAGAGAGACATTCAAGGTTTTCTCCCAGACAAAGAAGCACGAAAAATTATGTAATTTCTCGTAGGATATTAACAGAACCAGTCCTGGCTACCTAACCTTTATGAGTAAGAGCCACGTTGCACCCGAAAAAATATTTTTCGGGGTTTCGTTTGGGTAACGAAAAACTCGATTATCGATTATGTGTCCGAAAACGAGATTGCTGATTCCGTACTTTTTTCCGAAACGAGTGCCAAAATACGTTCTTTGTAATTTCGTAACAATTAGCAATCTTCGTTGCTAAAACGAAGCCCCGGAAAACACTTATTCGGCAACAAAATGGCTCTTACAGTCAGGACTGGTCTGCTAATAGCCTTCGAGAAATATTATACCGGTACATCGGTTTTTGGTGCTTCTTTGTTTGGGAAAAACCATTAAATATCTCTTATTAAAGGTTTGCACAAAAAATGGACTTATTTTTTGTTCATAGCAGGCCTGAATTATGTTAGAAAACGTAATGACGTTATGGCGTTCCAATAACTTGCGCAGGTAATTATGATAAAACTAACAACAATTTGCACAAGAAAAGACCTACGGTATATTATATTCTGAATCAGCTATTTTTACTGATTCTAAATATATGAATCTTTCGTAATGGTTTTCACTGCACTAAGTGACAACGGAATGACGCGACAATGCTGTCGAACTGGCAACGGTAAACATTTTCAGTGCAGTTTAACACCTTTAATAGACATGCGGATTTCTAGAAAAGTACGATAACAATAAAAACAATTTGCACAAGAAAGGACCTACAGTATATTATAATCTGAATCAGCTATTTTTACTGACTCTATATATATATATATATGAATATGAATATTTTCTTATAGTTCCAATGGATAATTTTACGAACTTTAGCCAATAATAATACTAAAAATAAACTAGCAAGTGAGAGATATGATATGCCAGAGAGCGGAAATATGCCCGGCTCCCACTGTTCGGCTTTCAGCTCTGGACATGTTCGATTGGGCAACTCAACTAAGTCCTCGAGGCTTATCTTCCCCGAAATTTTAGAAGAGTGTTATGACTTTGAGTCAGTGATTGAATTTTCGGGCGTTGACCCTTAATCGATTACCCGTAAGAGTTCCAAGAACTTAATCTTGCTAAAAAAAATTGGAGATTTCAGTGGGACCAACATGAACAGTTTGCTTCTGGCACCTGCAATGCTAGCAGAGTGGGCTTGGGTTAGATTGACTATGACAAACCAATCGAACTTGCCTTTGGTGAGGACAACTGCTACCGCAATCAGAAAATAAAAATGGCCTGCTGCTGCAACTGCTTGTTTCATATTATCCATCATACAGTTTTAAATATGATAGCAAACAGCTTCAGCCTGTAAAGACGAAAGATACTTTTTTCGTTTCTTTTTTTTTATTCTTGGTTCCCAAGCTAAATGTGTAACGCCAAGGAAATAAGGGTAACGTCGGTTTATTGATTCCCAGAACTTTTGTAGACTGCTCCAATATTTGAAAAAAATTTGGGCCCTAGAACTAGCAGAAATGCATTCATTATCTCTTGTCGTTGTGGAGACTGAATAGATTTACTGCAGCACTTGTAACTCGCTCATTCAGAGTTAGCTAAAGGAGAGTCTGAAATTATATATTTATAATTAAACAAATTTAACAATAGTTAACCGAATATTTTCAACCAAAAACGCAGCGTTTGTTAATTGAGTTTATGAGACTTGTTCACTGTTCATGTTTTGGAACGGATTTCGAAAGATTGTTCCAGCAATTTCGAATACTCTCCAGGAATGTTGCCTCTTGTTCAAAGGGAAATATGGATCAGTATTCCACGGAATATTATGTGGAATATCATTCCTGGTCATTAGTTTTGGTTCTCAAGAAATCCTGAGAACTAGCCCCGATTCCCCGAAAAAGGAACCCTGTTGTTGATCTACAAGCCAGTTCCTAGTGAAAGGCAACGTTATTTTTATTCCGTAGTGTTTAAAAGACTTGAAAAAACATATTCAACAGAGTTACATTCCGACAGCGCATAATACCGCTTGAAATACAGTCTACCAAAGACCCAAAAGCTGGAACTGCTTCAGTCCTACTATACGGATAAGCTTGTCAATGCACGATGACAAAATTCTCTTTTAAACAAGTTTTGTTGAAGACCAGGGACATTTGCTTGCTGACGATTTTTCTGTTGCACTTCTCGATGTTTCTTGTCAAACATTTAGAAGAGGGCGGCAAATTGAAAATCAAATTTCCAAGTGTCATTTTCACTATATTTACAGGTATTATCACTCTATATACAATTAGTCGACGTTTCGAATGTCTTCAACCATTCATTTCCAAGATTTGTCCTAAAGTTAGAAATTTTGATCGATTGATATACTAAAGGTGGTTTCTAAGATACTCACGTTAAGAAAATAATTTGAAAGTTCTTCCAGACGTTGAGCATAGCAGAAGCTCTTCATATTTTGGAAGAATCTCCTACTATTAACAATCAATGTTCAACGTCTGGAAGAACTCTCAAAGGCCTTTCAGACAGACACGTGAAACGTTCATATTTTAGTATAGTAACACTACACTTATTCCTCAACACACGGACTCGATGTGTGATATATTAAGTCCATAAATCCCTGCAGTGGAGTGGCCAGGGGAGGAACGTGGGGGACACACTCCCTCCCTAAAAAGTTACACGCACCCTTCACTGGAAAAGAGGCCTTGAAAAAAATGTACTGCTTAGGGCCTAACTTTTGTGTCTCGCTGCCCCCCCCCCCCTTGAATTTTGCTAGCACTCTTAGTGCTCACCTCCACATAGAAATTTTCCAGAGCCAACCCGTTCATTCAAAACGGCCTAGGGGCATAAAAAAGACCTTGCCCAGCTGCACAGGACTGCTGACCTCCGCATATCATTAGACCTGTGGAATATTTATATAAGTTAGCAGAACCCGTGAAACGTTCCATGTCTGGCTCAAGGCGCTTCTGATAGATCAGTGAAACCTTTGCATTGTACCATGGCAATTCTCCGTCAACATCACAAACAACACCGAGATTCGATGTATGATATCTTATACGACCAGCCTTTTTGCTGATAATAATTACTAAAGCTGCCCTTGTCTACGTGGACCCGTGGATTATATTATAAGTTGCTCTGTCTAATAACTGGACCCGTGGAATTCCTTTGGCAACAAACCCCGATGCAGGTTCCCAAAGATTTATTCTTAAACATTTCGGGCGTATAAACAATTAAAAAGACCTGGCCTGTGGCCGAGAGATTAGTCACCAGCCGTATCACAGATACGCCAGCTTCCAGGACTCAATAAAGCTCTAATTTCCGTCCATCTATTAGTGATGAAGAGCGTGACACAAAAGGCAAGTAGGTAGGTAGGTAGGTAGGTACTAGCGTATTAATATATAGAATAGACTGACAATACCTGTAAATATAGTGAAAATCACGCTTGGAATTTTGATTTTCAATTTGCCGCCCTCTTCTAAATGTTTAACAAGATACATCGAGAAGTTCAACAGAAAAATCGTCAGCAAGCAAATGTCCCTGGTTTTCAACAAAACTTGATGACAAAATTATGAACAACTATTATAAAATGAGCTCAAATTGCTGGAAGACACCAGAAATTGTAGGAATGACATCCCTTTCAGGACTTTAGCGTACTTCATAAAATCAATGAAACAACGATACGAATTTTACCTACAATCGACTTAGAGAACTTATATCTGTTGCATTTTATTAAACTTCGGCTTATTTCTCTAACAGTTCGCTTCATATGTGATTTTTGTAAGAAGTTTCATTTTCATTTCCAAACCAAAACTCTATGTTAGCTGTAGATCATCGTCCTCTCTAACCTGCCGAATGATCGTATATATTGTAATTAAAGAGCAAGAAAGCGAAGCACAAGCGGTGCTGTATGGGCAACAATGTAGACCTCTAGATCTGTGTCCGAGCTCTGCGAGAAGAGCAAAAGTCTGTTGAGAACTCAATGGCTCTTAATCTCTTGTGGTGTCGTAAAGGCATTGCTGTGCGGCGGGCAGTGTATTTCCGGGAGGACTCTAGTTATTTCATTGTAGTTGAGGTACTTGCAAAAAAATTACGCTATATTTACAACAGTATGAAAAAAGTTCCCATATATAATGAACCTGCACTTTTGCATTAGGTCTTTTGGTTTCGCTGAGAAAACTCTCTGTATTGTAACACTTAACACTATAGGACACTGACCATGTGTCAAGTGTACACTACGTACACCAACTCTATGTATATGCATCAATAAAGATGCATGTACGTGGTTTGTGTTCAAGAATTCAAGGCACATGAGGGGTTCTATCTAATACATAGCTGTAAGACCATCGAATCTTTAAATGTAGTGTGGTGGCTGTTTGAAATTAGTTACAGATTATGTTTGTAGTCTAATGAAATAGTTGCTTTGTAATAGAGCGTCACTTTATTTCAACACTTAAAATCTAACTCTTGCAAGCTCTCCTAGATGACAGTTGTCCTGAAATGAGGTATCTCGTGTTCTTATGTCTGTCTTTTTTCTTTTTTTGCTTGCTTGCGAGGAGGAGGAAGAAGAAGAAATTAGAAATACGTAAATGTGCAAAAATCCAAATATATATATATATATACATTTATCGTTACTGCAGCATCTGAATTTTTATTTGTACATTTGACAATATTCTCCGTCTGCCCCAACAATAAACAAATACTTGGTCAGTAACAGAGTTGAAGCTGTTGGAAAAAAGTAATACTCCATCAAGTTTATCTTCGACTGTGACAAGCATAATAGTGAATTATATGACCAATGAGTAAAAAGGAGATTTCTGTACAATCGGTCAAGCTCTTTTTACAGAGTTACCTGAAGCTTCAGTATTAAGATTGTGTAGTACTATCTGTAAAAATGTTTCCCTACAATGCACGAACGATGCACGGTCCGTAGCAATTTGACAAATAAGCTGTTGATGTACCATCGAAAGTATGAAAATTATTATCCATCATACAAATCAGCGTATTAACGCATTAAAGTTGACCTAGCAAACAATTCACGTACTCGAGAATGTAATGTATTTTTGGGACTCTAATGATATTAGAAAAATCTTTACTACTTCAGCAGCCGGAGAACAAAATTTGCCGAGAGAACCTATAAAGCCGAGGATCATTCCTGTATTATGTGTCAATTTACGTTTTTATGTAATTTAATGAAGCAGATATTATAACATCCATGAATTCAGCATGAAATAATAAAATTAAGAAGAATAACACTAAATGGAGGATGAACAATATAGTTTTAATTATGTGTTATAGTCGCAGATTATAAACAGGTTAAAGCGATTAGAGTTAATGTCATAAGATATAAAATATATACAGTACTCGGTAGCGGTTGTACGTCACAGATTAAAGACTCAATTTCTGAGAACTCTTATTATATAGCCCAACCCGTTCGCTAAAGCTTTTTACTCATCGGTAAGTTAACCATTGCCTCATTCTCAGTGGTACGCGTAAGTTTTTGCGATCGCTCTGTGCAGATAAGATACGAATGCATCATTTGGGTAACCTTAAAAAGTTGCTCAGAGCTGAATAGAAACCTAATGAAGTTAAGATGTTCAAACTTACTTAAATGGAGTGGGGAAACTTTAGTACTTTGCAGTCAGCGGCAGAGCTAGAACTGATTTGGGTAAATTTAGAACTGTGCTGTCAATGGTGAATCTAGAACCGATTAGAGTAACTTTAGTAGCTTGCTAGATATAACGAAACTTTTCTATAAGAATTTGAAAATTAATAGTGAGATCACTAACCCTCATAAACGAACGGTAATATTTTTTTTATTTACCACTCACCCGTGCTAGGCAAAAATAGTTGAACTTCTAGCTTCAGTTTATATTCTAAAATTGGAGTACTCTGAGAGCACATACCTCCGCCAAGCGAGGCAACGGTTACAAAATATTCAAATTGGCTCTGAAACCATAATTTTCTTTGAATAAACTCCAAAATCAAATCATTTGTGCCTTTTGATAGTAATAACAGCTTGTGCATTTTTCCTTGAAGATACGTCCATAACTTTTTGAGTTATACTGCTAACAAACGTTATGACACACATGAGTCAAACATACAAACGAACAAACCGATCTGCACCAAAATTTAATCATTTATGTCTTTTAATATTACTAGCAACCCCTATAAATTTCATGAAGATCCATTCATAATTTGTTGAGTTATTGTGCTAACAAGCATAAAATTAAAAACAGTGACAAACGAACGAAAGCACGGATCATTACCAAAATTTTGTCATTTACTCTTTGTTACATTCCTAACAACTCATGATAATTTCATAAAAATCCATCCATGACTTTTTGAGTTATGGCGTTGAGTAAAATGAGGCAGACAAACAAATAAATGGATGGACATATCTTCACCAAATGTTAATCATCTGCTTCACCTAACATACCTAACAATCCTTATAAATTTCGTCCAAATCGGTTCATAACTTTTTGAGTTAGCTTGGTGACAGACAGACAAACACACAAACAGACAGACAAACAAACACGACGAAAACATAACCTCCTTGGCGGAGGTAATCATCTCGGATACGGTACTGAGGGTCAAGTCTGTTCCTTCCTGTGCCTCAACTTGTATTTTGGCCAACCATCGATCGTCACGTGCACGGGTCAATTACATAAAAAAGTAGAGCACTCTGAGAGCGTATACCTCCGCCAAGTGAGGCAACGGCAGCAAAAATTCAAATTGGCTCTGAAATCATAATATTCTTTGCATAAACTCCAAAATCCAATCAATTGTGCCTTTTTATATTAATACCAGCTTGTTCAATTTTTTGAAGATCCGTTCATAACTTTTTGAGTTATACTGTTAACAAACGTTATGGCAAATATGAGTCAAACATACAAACGAAAAACCGATCTGCACCAAAATTTGATCATTTATGTCTTTTACCATTACTAAGAACTCCTATAAATTTCATAAAAATCCATTCATTATTTTATGAATTATTGTGCTAACAAGCGTAAAACTAAAAACAGTCACGAACGAACAAACGGACCATTGCTAAAATTTGGTCATTTACTCTTTGTTATATACCTAACAACTCATGTTAATTTCATCAAAATCCATTCATAACTTTTTGAGTTATGGCATCAAGAAAAATGACGCAGACAAACAAACAAACAAACGGATGGACATATCTTCACCAAAAGTTAATCATCTGTTTCTCCTAACATACCTAACAATCCCTGTAAATTCCATCCAAATCGGTTCATAACTTTTTTGAGTTATCTTGGTGACAGACAGACAGACAGCCAGACAAAGAGACAGACAAACACGACGAAAACATAACCTCCTTGGCGGAGGTAAATATGTATTATAAAATATAAGCTTATAGCTCAGCTACGGAACGGACGATCCTGTTCTCCACAGCAAGTCGGTAACTATATATAGTGTGATCATAGTAGGGACAAGGGGCTCTCAATGTTAAAGGCTAACATGTAGTACCTCTATACACCGAGAGAAATCTCCATGGCGGTAAGCTTATTATATACCTTTAAAGAGAAAATAGAAATAGAAATCCTAATATATTTACATTTCAAAAGGTAAATATAGGCGGCTTGCCGTTGTAGAGATTTTCGTGTGTGCTTTCTTTACCGATATAATAATAATATACTTTATTATTACTTCATGGAAGATACAAGGGCGCCTTAAAAATAATGAAGTACTCTTGTACTGAGGCCATTGTGAGTTCAAGGATATTTGGCGGTGTTAATGAATGCATATGATGAAAAAAGTATGATGATCGAAAACAAGCAGAAAAATATTGAGGTATGATACGGGAAAAGAAAATTAACCAACGCATGCGTCTGAACAAAATTTGAGTGTTTGTGGTTGTCGTGTCATAACGACTCACGGTACCTCTAAATTTACCTTTATAAAGGCATTTGTTCAAGTTTCTAATGCATTGCAGCATACTTCGTGAAATCATGCATCGATTGAGCAGTGATAGTCATAGATAATCAAGCAAAAAGTTCACGTTACAGGCCCTAGTCGCTTTTGCAACCTTGATTTAAGTTCATAATTTTTAGTTACGAGTATTTGAAATATTGATGCACTCAGGCATCAAGCGTGAATGTATCGGATACCTGCAGCCAAAGGCATTGAACCTCAATTTCAAAACAGCGCAAAAACGAGTGTAGCAAACTGTCAGGACTTTTTCCGCACATAGCCAATGTAAAACTTGCAAGAGTGTCAAAGTAGTCCTCGATATAGCCCCTTTCCTTCATCATTTTCCGATGTAATTTTTACAACCCACTGATAGTCCGTTGGGATGCAAAACTTTCCGTGCGTCTGTGTATCTGTCCTTCCGCACCCACAACTCCCAAAGCTTGTTTTCTTTCAAGATCATAGGTTGTTTTGCTCTAAAACCCCATTGACAGCCCTGGTAGCAACATCAGAAATGGGCGCGGGACTCAGTATCGGTGCGGCCAAAAACGTAGAAAAAACATTACTTGACACGTTTAGAAAAGTCCCATTGGGATTTAACCCGTAAAGTACCAAAGTAGCTGTCCTGCTCGTAGCAATTGCATTTTTTGCGCATCCAAATATGGCCCATTGGTTCAATGGATTTATCGGTTAAATATTTTCTTTCGTAAACAGCAGCCAGTCCACTGAGATGAGTGCGGGCTGTGAGCTCCAGACGTACGTCAGTTCTGGTATTATTTTGATTCACGTTTTCACTTCAAGGCATTCAACCCTCAGCGAGCACAAAAGTCCGAAGACTGGGCAAAATTCGCTTAAATTCGCTTGAAACATAGATAATGACACAAAAAACTGCGAAAGTCTGTACTTACTATCTTGTGAAGTATAATTTACGGTAATATTTTTTAATGTGCCCTCCCTCAACCCGAATTACCCGCAAGACTCCTTCGGAAGCCTTCCACAGAGGCACGAAGTTTTTGTGGGGTAAATTTGGCCCTTTCCCGCTGAAGAGATGCTTCAGAGAATAGGCATTGCTCTGGGAAGAATGCAGACATATAGCTACTAACTGACAACATGATCGAGAGTTGATTTTAGCGCTTTTAATAGCATCATAATATTCGGATTTGAATTTCTTTCAAGTGGTAGAGTTCAAAAATAGCAGCAGGTCCGACCATTTTCTTAGGGAAAATCTGATTTATAAAAATGTGATTTCTTTTTTGAAATAGCTCTAATTTCTAACATCATTAGCTATTTTTTATGACGGAAACTTGATTACATAACAGTGTTTCTTAAAATTAACGAAGAAAGTCCGAGGAATTCTGGGCACCCAGTGGCCATACTTTATTTCAAAAGTAAATATTTCGACCACCTGGAAGTGAAAATTTGTACTTAAGAAGAGAACTGCACAAAATACGTTATGATGATACATACTATACCGACGAGTACCTATAACCGCCTATAATCTCGTCATCCTTTTCATCGATACTTATTCATGTCCATGCAGTAACAATATCCATGTAAAGATCAGTCAAATTTGTCAATAATTCCTCATTGCGTAATTATAAATCACGAGGCGTACCAAATTGTGTTGTTGTATAGTAAAAACAAAAACAAGTCCTCCAGTGAAGGGATAGGTAAGATTAGGCAATAGAGCGTATCAGGAGGCACCAGTATTTTTTACTGGTTGCTCTTATTTCAGTTTTATGCGTATTATAGCGTAGGAGTCAAAATATATTCCGAAATAGCTAGAAAATTATAGCTTATTGATCATATTTATGATACAGTACTGAAGCAGTGTCTATATTCACAATCGTTTATAATCATACATACTAGACGGATTCAATTTCAAGCTTTACATTGCTACGAAATAAAAAATGAAAAGGTGGTCCTTTGTTTGCCGTCTTTGTACCTTATCTTATTTTCAAAATAGTTGTTCAAATTGTTTTGCTTGCTGGAATAAAACTCAACGTTTCCGAGGGGAATATTGCTAGTCCTACTCTGTGGTTACATTAATCCCTAATCAGTACTCATTACGAATTCGACAAGATAGCGCTATTGAAAATTTCAAAATAAGTCTTCCATCTGCAAAATGGGTAATTGTTAAATTTCGGTCATGTTTTCTTTGCTTTTGTGCTCTAAACCATGACTTCATGTTCTAAGCCACAAATTCGTACTCTAAACCACAACTTCGTACTCTAAACGGCAACTCCTCTTCATTCTAAACGTAAAAAACCACGCAAAAGATGTTATGCAGCAGCTCGTGACTCTGCAGCAGGTCATTGCGGCATTCGTTAGGCATCGCTTGTCATTCATTGAGTGGTCTTCACAAAGAAGCGACTTGCAAACACTCATCTGTGACGAGCTAAAGACGTTCCTCAGCCTTAATCCTTCTGAAAGAAATTATTGGATGCTGGTGTTGGAGTGCCGTGCCGCTGTACTTTTTCCATGCTTCAATCAATGTCAAGCATCATGGTTTTAATATGGAATCTTTAACAGATTTTGTAAAAAATAACTTGCTAAAACAGTAAACTCGGCATTCAAAATTCGAACTATAATGAGCGCAGAGATAAAAAAAAAACACAACGGGACCCAACCAGTTTTGCTTTGTGAAAGCTCGATCCCGGCCATTTCCTGGATAAAAACCTAATATTTAATTTAGTGACTGTTAACTTGAAGTTCCCGTACTGATTATCAGAAGCTGAGGTTGGGTCATCGTTCCTACCGGTCTTTATCACCGGTATTAGATATAATTGCAATGATAGACGTTTTTATTACATATGTATGTGTGCAACACAAATCACTGACAGCAATGAAATTATGCATCAATAGGTAGGAACAATTTTTTTTTTTCAAGTTGAGAAGCAGCAGAGAGTAAATATAAATTGAAATTATCACTCCTCTATTAAATATTACATAGCTGAAAGTCAATACCTATGTCATTTTAGCAAACTATAATGAAATCATTTCAGGTTCCGACCTCTACAGACCCGTACGAAGACTGCCGGACACTGCGTGACATGCTAAAATATCTACACACAATGCTATGTCTGCATTTCCGCTATAAACAAAAAAAAATTGTTTCAGACAGTAAATTGCTAAACCTGTTGCTTAAAAAGATCAGACAACTCAAATCGAAGTTCCACTACCGATAAAACATGAGTAGGCTTGCAAGGCCTGTACAGCAGTTATGTAAAATTGTTGTATTTTATTATTAACAAGCCAAAATATTTCTTTATTGTCTTCGTCGTGGAGGTTTTGTCTTTGTAGGTGTTCGTCTGTCTGTATGTCTCTTTCTTTATTTGTTTGTATGTCTATCTGTCACCAAGTTGGTTCAGAAAATTATGGATGGATCATTACAGAAAATTTCGAGGGAATGTAGAGTATGTAAGAAGAAACACATGGTTAACTTTTGGTGAAGATCCGTCCAACCGTTTATTTTTTTCTGCTTTTTCATGGTAACATAACTCAGAAATGACGAACTGATCCTTGCAATATGCTGAAACTAGTGGACCCGCTCGTGAAAAATTTTACGCAATAATCGACATTTTTTATTAATATAGGCAGTTGCGGAATCTTCTCTTCTCTGACTTGCTGCATTTTTTTCGTTGATCTTTTGTCGTGCTTTCAACCTTAGGGCTTTTTTTCTCTGACTTGTCGTTTCCTTCGTTTCCCGCCCACTTTTTGCAGCTCTCATTCACAACTGTAACCTTTCTGCTTCAGGTCTTTCTTGACTGTATCGCATAGACGATTCATCTCTCTCCATGCATTCGTAGAACGTCTTCGATCTTGAGACTGTAGTAGTCTCGTAGGTACTACTTATGCGTTCCCTAGCTTAGTTCTTGATTAGGCGTGCGTCTTCAATAGTGAGAGGCAGAAAAAACAAAAAACATCTTGAGTAAAATACTGCAAAAACTTGAATGTATCTCCAGTCAGCTTGTATGGATGTCAGCGCTACGTAGCCAAGATACGGTACTTGCGAGCTTAAATATCTGCTTCACTGAAATTTTGGGTTATGAAACAAAAATTCGCACCTTCAGAGAACGACAGTATGAGGAATGAGGAATGTTATAGCTACATGGCATGGAGCTGAATGAGCTCATGGTAATGGACAGAAATACATGGAATAGCAAGATCTACTTCAGCGACCCCCTCTGAACGGGAATAACACTGCTGTATAAGAAGTGAAAGACAGTAAGCTAGAAGAAATAGTTGTCTACTGCCCGTGAAAAATCACCCCTCCAGAGCGCTTCGCTGACCATCTACCGATATTTATACGTCGTGACCTGAGAGAAAAAAGTTATAAAAATAGGACTCCAGAAGGGTTATACATAGTTTCTCATGCGTTGAAATAGAGGACATCCAGGTTCCATATTTCTTAGAGGTTTTTAAAACTTCGACTGGATTTTTATTCGTTTAATCCAGTCGAAGTTTTAAAAACCTCTAAGATATATATATATAGTGTTTCGATTTCAAGAATTGTTTAAGCAAGAAGTGTCTTCAGCTAAAGGGATAAGGAACAGCCGTCGGTCCGTCGCCATCTTCTGCAACCTGGTCATCGATTTACAAAATCTGCAACCTGGCTTATTTTTCGCCCATTTATTTCCTTCAAAGCGGATAAGAAATAAATAAATACACGAAGCGTTTTATTATACCTATAAGGATTGTGGGGAAGGGTAATAATTGCTCAAATTCTTGTGATGATCTGTCAGTCTATTTGTGTGTTAGCTAAATGCTTATCATTGTGTTTTCCAGAACATAACTCAGAAAGTTACAAACGGATCTTCATGAAAATTACGGAAATTGTTATCAATGTATGAGGTACAAATGGCCAAATTTTGATGATGATGATGATGATAATAAAAAGAAAATCCTTGTATCAAGACCTATGTGAATTTTTTGTAGCATTGCTTTTAGGCGGAGGTTTCCGCTCTCAGAGGGCTTCTCTGGCTATAATTAATGCATATTTAGAATATAAACCTGAAGTTGTTAAGATACTTTAGTCGTCTCAGCCAAAATGATGATGTCCTATACTGAAGACATAAGGTGCAGTCAGGCAAGTGTTTTAAGGTACTAGGCTAATTTCTGAAGACAGTTCTAGACAAATACCCAGATTATAACCTTGTAGGATATAATGTCCTTAACTTACAATAATTTTACTTTCCGAAGGAAAGTGACCTATAAATTTCACGCTTAAAAGAGTAACTGTAAAATGTTTTGAACACTCTGTGCGCTTGGCCAAAGAGCAAACTCGCTATAATTTACGGTCTTACACAGAAGGGATGCTTGAGCTCAGTAAATGAACTTACAAGTTACGATGAGATGCAATACTGGCTGTTTTGAAGCTTGTATCTACCTTAATAAACTCAGGCCCAGGCTGGTGAAAAAATATTTACCACAGGCTCCAAGTAACGCTCTTGGACCTTCGATCCCGCTGCAAAACACGAGTTGTGTCATCCTAAATATGGTGCTAATGGCGAAGGTTAACGCTCTTGGTAGATTTTACAATCCTGTACTGCCAAAAGTATGCTGCAGGTGGCACTGAAGATGAAGCTCATTAACTAATGGTTGCAGGCTCTAGTTAAAACCTGAGCAACATCCCACTGCGAAGTGCAAGCCGTGTCTCCCTAAAGTCCTCATTTGCACGTTTAGCAGCTCTTATACGTACTGTGACTAGCATCGAAAACAGTGTCTGTCCCCGTGACCTCTTACGCCACCGCCTCATGTCCAGCTTTCTAGTTCACATTCGTTGCAAGTTCCTGGAAGATGATATCTAGTACTTATGGGACTAGACTTGGTCTTAACAGCATGAGTGAAACATTGTGTTTGGTGAGAGGAAAGTTAAGTTCTGCGTATAAATCCGCAGACCGGAATCTGATTACCAACTGCCTGTGAAGGTTTGCATGTACAAATTCAAGGATCAAACGAATCAACAAACTAAGACTCTATAAGCAAGCACATTTTGACTTATGTATAAAGCGACTTAAACAAGAATGCTAATCAACTTACAGCATTTATACTTCAATTAACTGTAACGCTCTTATAAT
The DNA here is from genome assembly GCA_001587735.2 of Parhyale hawaiensis. Taxonomy (NCBI): domain Eukaryota; kingdom Metazoa; phylum Arthropoda; class Malacostraca; order Amphipoda; family Hyalidae; genus Parhyale; species Parhyale hawaiensis. The sequence goes on along the minus strand of LQNS02278166.1, from coordinate 1,211,006 downwards.
ACGAGCGTTATGATTGTGTCACCCCAAATATCTGATAGCTTCGAGTGATTAATACCTCATTTCCGAAACATCTGCTTGCTTGAAGGGTTAAAAGTGCTCCATTTAAAGTCACAGAAGTAGTTAGTTATCTCTGTTGGCTGAGTATTATTAGAGAGCAAATATTACGCCTATACTCTCCACATTAGATATAAATTTAGCAACAAGAGCACCAATCAAAGCAAGACGTACCGAAAGGTCCTTTGGTTTTGTAAAAAGTAAATCTCTATGTATTGATTTTGTACCATATTACACACATTTATCTCCTTAGAGTTTGCATCGAATTCATCACTAAAAGAAAAAAATAGGGAAAATCCAATTATTGGCTGTAATTTGGATTCTATGCACTTCATATCTCGTAGAGCTTACTCAGCGTAGAAGTTCCGCAATGTCATAACATCAAATGAGGATACTCCAAAGAGAGCTAAAGTATAATCAGGGCTGTAGAGAGTCAAGTAATCGATAAAGAAGGATTTGGTAAATCAAGGAAGAGTGAGGGAAGAATAAAAATACTAGTGTTTAATTATACATAACGAATGTAGTAGAGATTTCAGCTAAGACACTTATGAGACTTTCTCGAGTTGGGCCAATACTCTGGCTCTATTAATATTCACAGTAGTTTAGGGTGCTGCGTGCCCTCCACTAAGCTTAGCATGTTACACGACGTACCGTGGCAGATATCGTGGTATATGTAGTTGTGGATTATGCTGATATGTTTGTATATCTAAATTGGGCTTACGTTGAAAAGTAAACTAAACCTCTCAGTTCTATACTTCATTAGCGGACATGTCAGGCATGCTATGGTACTGTTGCTATGCATTCGGCCCTTTGACTGCACTCCTCTCTCGTCGGACATGAACTCATTCCTGACTGTAGTAACGGTCATAAATTTACGCAGCAATAGCTTAGAGGTTCTGAATGTAGGTCGTCCATAGGTAAAAAGTCTAATTGCTCGCTCGCAATTACCTGATGTGGTTATTAGCTGCGCAGTCACTAAAATGCCGATAGGTTGTAAAATAGTGTTCTATAGAGCGGTTCTGGATTAAGAAGTGCATAAAAAACAGAAACAAGCATAAGTTCCTGTTGTAGCTTTGACCCTATTGTGTTCACTTTCCTGATGAATATTTGGGGCAGATTCATAGCCTCAGTTCAGCAAACTCTATCACTCATATAGTTCTTATTCGCTATCTCGATAGCTATTACCG
>LQNS02278166.1:1187694-1200592 GCA_001587735.2 Parhyale hawaiensis | reverse complement strand
TATATATATATATTTATAAACACACGAAGGTTATTCTTAGTATTAGATAATGTATATTAATTACACATACATACATTTATCATGATATCCTAACATTATCGCTACATTTTATCTAGTTTTTTGTTACATGTTACTAAAAAATACTTATCCTTGTGTTTTCACAATATTGATGATGGATTCAACGTAATCCGAAACGCTTACGAAATATATATATATATACTTGAATCTTCAACGAAAGCATTATCACCTCTCTCACTTCGCTTGCGAGTGATGATTATCTAAACGCCCCTGGCAATAGCGCACGTACCGTATGTACTTTACTTTATCTTCTTTAGACAGTGGCATATCGCTACACGGGCTCGTTCTGCCATAGTAATGTACCGACAATATGAAAGAGCATCGTTGCCTCGAAACGACACTACCAGAGTAAGATCGAAGTATGAAGTTATCGACAGCATAGATACAGGAAAAAAGAAACTCGAGCGTCTTGATGCATATAAATAAAAACTGATAGAAAGGTAGAGCAGTTGCTTCTTCGTTTGACACATAGTTACAATGCATCAAAATTTTACCACAGAAATTTTGTAGTTATTACATGAATTCTTTGAAAAAATCTTACTTGCACTTGGTTGAGCTGAAAGTACTAGCGTATCATCCGAAAACAAAATCTAGTCCTATTCCATATTTAAATATCGTCTCATTACAGTCTACACGGAGCGTCAACTCCATAGTGAACTAGAACGCCTCGTGGCGTAGGACCATCACTCGATGTGGGAGCAAATTTTATCGTGATCATTATTTTTGGCCAGCTAATATTAGTTTTTTGGTATGGGTCACATCGAGGGCAACCAACCAGACTCCCTGCAAATAATTACGAACATTGCTCAACTCTTTCGACCATTTATTGGGTAGACAGACTTAAATCTTCAACGAAAACCTAACCACCTCTCTCACTTTATTTCCGGGAGATGAACATTAGTTAAGTTGTCATGTTTTGTTTATCATGTATGTATCACTTACCAATCCCAAACTTTACTACCCTTCTACAGAGCCTGGCTGTGGCCAGAACTCCATGCGTGCGACGTTTCATGTGTGAAATAGAAACCGTTATTCGCACGAGCGACAACTACGGAGAGAAACCTTCAGAAAACGACGTCGACCGTCACCCTGAGGAAGAAGTAGACGTAGAACCTTTAGACCCTCTCACCGAGGTGTACACAGAAGCCGTAAGAGCGATGTATGGGCACGACAGCCCTTCTTCGCCTGACTCAACACCCAATACCGAGAGAGCTCTAAAGCACATGTTGTCCCTCACAGGTCAAAGTTGCGAAAAAGCTTACAAACTTTGCCCTGGCAGGTGAGTTTCTTAAACATTTAAATATCACTTTACTGAATAGTGAACAGTAACAAGGTAAGGTGCGTGCTGGTCCTCACAGGTTAAAATTGGAGAAATACCGATGAGCTTTGCCCTGGATAATTCCTTGCTAAAGATTAAAAATTGCCTCTATATAGAAACAATAGACGGAGAGAACATTCGCAATGAAAATCACATGCTGTCACTTCCTAATAAGTGTAGTGAAGAGTGTTACCTGCAGGCTTTGCCAGAGCAGAAGCTTCTGGCCGAACAGCGTTTAGAAACTGACAGCCAGCAACTATAATGTGAAACTCGCTCGTTGCCTATAAGATTTGTCCTGACATGTGAGTTTCTTAGAATAAAATATCTCCCTCTTGAATGGTGAAGAGCAAGAATGTAGAGCAGATGCTGCCACCTAGACCATCATCTTAAAGAGTTATGGTCTAGAAGGTGCTGGTTCTGGAGGACAATTTCTATTGTCACACTAGCAGCACTGAATAATATTGAAAGGTGACCAGTACGCCGATGACCAGGTGAAAACATTTTATTGCGAAGACGCCAAAAATAAGGAAAAATGCAAGCATCAACTCTACAAGTAAGTTGTTTCTCAGCAATCTTTCACAATCTTGGTGTACGTAATACTAAGGCGGCGATTTAGTGACGCCTTTGCTATCTTTATGTCACTGGGCACAGTTGCGAACCGTTTCCTCATTGGAGAGGTTCGTTAGAGCCTCGCGCAAAACCGAGTAGCGAACAGTTTCCGATGAAAAGACAGGCCTAATATGGACACTATAAGCGGTCAAGCCGAAAAGCATGATGCTCGGGTATGCAGATCCACAAGTTTAGATAAAATTTGCCTCTTACTGCCAGCATAAGTTCTAACAGTACAATCAGATATTTTTCTAGCTCTTCTTTGAATATATCACAGTGAAAAGACTACATTATACCAGGCTCTAGAGATATTTTTACATATTTTTTTATATAATTTGCATCTACAATTATTCGGCCTATCAAACCAACCACGTCTCTCTAAGTCAGCCCTTAATGTTTGCTACAAACATGAGACACTATAAGCGTTTACGGCCACTCTACGTTAATTTAATACTTCGATATTTCTATAAGTACCATAGTGGGATTTGCGTTCATCCTATTGCACAAAATTAAAAACAAGAAAGAATCGGATGGATGCAACATGCGTTCTCACGTGACCAAAACAAGTATACCCATAGAGCAGCGTGTCCTGCAAATGTAGCTGCGGCCCAATTCCATATAAAGAGACGGTCGAAGGCCATGACGCTGCTGCCAATCTCTCGTTTGCAAGTTCCTCACCACAAGAGGCTTCAATCTTCTCATTGTTCGTACAGGTTGTGAGGTCACACATGAATTTCCTTTGGTCAACTCAGAGCACAGTCGTTTTTCTTGCCATTATTCACTCTGACTCTCACAACGGTGGTATTTCGGCTAATGTAACTATACTGTGATCAGCGGGCGTGGGAGCGCCCTCCCCCAATTTTTTTAATGTAAGGCGTATCTATGAATTATTTTTATTAATCTCAGGAAGAAACTTGCTAATTATTCTACACTTTTATGAGACTGCATTCGTCAGTAAATTGGTTAATAGTGACAGCTCATGAAAGCTCGCTGGATAAAATTCATGATCGAATGAACAAAACATATCATAAGTACTGTAGATAAAGCTTCCTTAAAGTACTTCAACAAGTTAGTGGACTTTCTAGAAGACACTTGCACAACACTGTGAATCTCCGGAAATATATCTCTGGTGATTTGTCCATACTGTAACGCGTATTTACCATAGTAATCCATCTATCAATTCACGCCTGCAACTCTTATGCTATTGTAAAGAAGCCTCATGCCAAATTTTATACTATGCTTTCATCAATTGCAGACTAAGCTCCCTACCGCAGTTGTATAACTTGTACCATTACTTGATGGAAGCCCCAGTACTGTCTCATGTATATAATACGAATCCTAGTTTTCATTCTATCGAAGCTCTGCTAAAGCATATCACTTCAAATGGAATAGCGTAGAGGAAGGTGTACTTCTATGTGACCATTTAAAACCACGCGTGTCGTAATAGCTTGTGCATCAAAACCAATCACAGGAGTCGACATTCGCGTGGTAAGGTCCCTACCGAGGCCCACGAGTGGCTGAGACGGGCTGCGCCTTAGCGCGTCGCTTGGTTGCTGAGACGTGAGAGTACGTCTTCCGCCATTCTATTTCCCTTGATTCCCTTCATATAGAAATTTATATCCGCTAATATAATCACCATTTGCTTTACAGATACACAGCACCGATGGTCTTCAAGGCTGTGTTCAACGAGATCGGCTACAGAGCAAAAGATGAACTATAGTGTAGTAACCCACCGGTTCTGCAGAGGTGCCATAACTTGAAGAGCAGAAGACCTGACTGGACCTCTCAACAAAATCCAAAATTCGGGCATTGCGTATCGGCCAAAGAAGAGGACTACCATAGTAAACATGAAGGAGGTGGCTCCATTGTCACAGGGATAAACCACTCACTAAATCAACCAATAGATAAGCGTCATTTCTGCTACGTTCACCTAGCTGTTTAAGTCGCAGCCATGATTAGAGGCAGCCCCTCGCTTTTTGATCACGTGAGCCAATGAATCTATATTATATTAGTGTATCACGACGTCATTATAGTGGCACAAAGCAAACATAACGCCGGTGAAAATTCTACAAAAGTTCTACCACGGCCATGGCTGAAACTCCGGTTGACCCCCGCAAGACGGGTTATTACATCGTGTGTTAAAAAAGTTATGAATACGTGCGTTAGGCAAAGGCTCCCTTCGATCAGATTCATGAATCGGTAAACCCCTATACCTTACAATTTCTTTCGATATAGTCTTAAATTATTGAAATAAAATCGCTCTCCCAAAGTAAAGGGCACATAAATGTTAAATAAGCATTCATTATTAGCTGCTAACGATGAAGAGAAATGTATATCTATATGTCGCTATCTGATTAATAGTAGCTAAAAATGCACAGGTATCTGAATGGGACTATTTACACTAAACGTGGCGTCCCAGTATCATAGTTTCGTTACCTTCTCTGAACTTCGTTTATCATTCTCGGAGTTGTCGTTAGCAAGTGGAGACTCCAGTATAAGATCAACCCCCCCATTTGGATAGCTGATAATTTTGACTAGCCTGGTAAGGGTTTCCGCCATACCATAAACGGTATTAACAATGGCGATTCGTGACTGGTAGGAGTGCTACAAACTGCCATTCAAGGAAATTGGTAATTTTCTCTATACTAGAAAAAGGCATCTGAGATTACAGTAGCCTACAATGTTAGTGTCATCCTCTACAATTCATGAAAGCATTAAATTGTAAATATTCTAGTCTAGAACTGTAAGGCACCTCCACCTTACTCTAGCCACGAGCCATCAGTGCGTATATTTTAATTGTCGTGTTCATCACGTTAGTAACGAACTGGCAACGTATCCATCCAGTTTCTTTAATCAACAAATCCATAGGCGAATTTTGCCAATGGTGAAAATATGTCAATGAAAGTACTTACTGCCGCTGGTTGGACTTTCGATTCCAGTAGCTCGGTATTAACTTGAAAATTTCTAAAGATTTGCGAAAGAAATTTAGATTATGGCTGTACTTCAAGATTTAGTTTTGGGAGCTTCCAGTGATTTTCTTTTCATCAAAGAAGCATCCTGCTCAGAACATAATATTATAGGGGATTCTTTCGCTTTTCGGTAATGGGTATCTGTTCCTGCATTGTTGTACCCGTGGACAGCGTTCAATTTCGGGCAGCGCTTGGGATTTTGAGTGAACATAGTCACTTACGATGTTGTCACTAGCCTAGTCCATGAGTTAGTAAGAAGTCAAAGACCTAGTGTTGATTTGTTTCTGTGAATGCATTACTATTGTAACTTATATTATTTGAAGGTAGTAACGACGGGCATTTGTTTATTGTTGCAGAGGTGGACATGTATGACTACTTGAGGTCCAACAATAGTTAAAAGTTCAAGTAGACAGGAAATCGCAGAGGCTCCGTTTTTTTTTCACTCTTGCGAGTGGGCCACTGTTGGCCGCATGTGGCCACCTCCGATAGTTTTATTTATTTATTCAAAGAGTCGAGTCAGAGACTCGATCTGCGGGAACCTACAGATTACCACGAACGAAGCAGTAGAGTGGGCGTAGTCCACAAATCGAGTCTATGACTCGACCCTCTGTACCTATTTATTCTATTAAAACACAAGGATTGACAGATGAGCCCCTTGTCTGGACAATGCCAGGTGTTGACGTAACGAGAACTGTAAAATTTATACACGGTGTTAAAAAAAGAGGGTATAAACGCTAATAGTAGGCAGGTGCACGCATAATCGACACTTTTTCCACGAATGTGAAATATTCCATAACACCTCAGTTTTCGAGATTCCGAAATTTTAATTTTAATGCCCAGTTAATAGGTAGCATTTCTGTTTCTGAGCAATGTCGCAATGCACAAGGAAAATGAAACAAGTATCAGAGAAAGAAATATTTTATCACACAAACTTTACAATAATTGTTCGAAATGTCTGCCCCCTGCATTACTGCAGGTGTGCAACCTCTTCAGAATGTATTGCTGAACATTATTCAAAATGCTTGGTTCCTCTGCCACGTTTCCTGCCACGACCGCTTTCCTTGTGACAAGATCCATCCCATGTTCCATCGCTGTTTCGTATATCACTTATTTCATGTGGCCCCGAGGAAGAAATCTAAAGGACTCACGTCTGGAAAACTTGGAGGTCATGCCACTGCTCCATTACTGCTCCACCTGTTTGGAAAGGCCTCGTTCAGATATTAGACAACATTCCTGTTGATATGGGCCGAAACAAGGTCTTACTGGAACTACATTTGACGACAAATGCCCAAAATTATAAATTTAGAGATACGAAATGTGTTGAGCTGGGCCCAAAGTTAACCCCTGTATTTCGAAAATTGAGGAGTTTTTAAACATTTTGTGTTTGTAAAAAAAGGGTACACATTTTGCGTGGCCCTGCCTACTGTCAGCATTTGTACCTCATGGTTTTTTAACACCCTGTGTATATTGTATGCTTGCCTAATGGCATATACTGTATGGTTTAGCAAAAAACTCATTTCCTGTCAAATTGTTCACAGTCGTAATCTTAAGTACTTGGTAGCATTATCAAAATTTGCGGTACATAAATTGGAACGATGACGACACACCCAGTAGGCTTGACAAATCCAGAATTTCAGAGCAGAGATTGGGATTCACCATTACAAATCATGCACCAGATATTAGACGCTATCGCGGGGGAAAATAATGTAGCAGAATTTTGCAAGCCCATTATGCCAGTATCATATATTGTTTTAGAAATCAAAATCCTACAGGTTACGTTGAGGGCATTCTTAATAATTTGGCTTTCTCTAATGAAGAATGCACCGTAGCTGAGGTTGAGTTGTGCCAGGCTGAAGAATAACAACGCGTCCGGCGGTGATTATATTCCAGCTGAAGCCTATAAATATAACACCTAGGCTTATAACTTTCCTTGCAACTTTTCTCACCTGGTGCTATGCTTTAACTTTTCTCCTGAATGACTTGATGAAGATTATAATATCACCAATTGTTAAAAAAAAAGCAAGGGCAATTATAGCCCTGTAGCAGTGGCTACGTCTCTTTCGAAAGTGGTTGAACTAGCGCTTGAGAAACGAATGTCGCCGGTCATGATGACTGCAGATAATCAGTTTGGTTTCAGAGCACAACATGGAACAGAAATGGCTATATTTACACTCAATCAAGTCATAAATCATTTCATTGACACTGGATCACCTATGTACCTGTGCTCTCTCTATACTGTGGGGGCATTTGACTGAGTAGACCATTACTCCCTATTTAAATGTATGCTTGAGAAACAAACATCCTCTTATATATTTAACTAACTGAACGCAGGTGGAGTGGGATACCATTAAACAGTAATACAGTAATTGCCCTCAATTATGCTGATGATATGGTCCTTGATTCTCTCCTCATTCCAGTGGACTGCAAAAACTGCTGTCAGTTCTCGAGAAAGAAACTAGCAAACTGGATATTGAATACCATACTGTTGAAACTGTCTGTATGTACATCAAACTTAGAAAACGTAACCTGCCCACCTATAAAGGCTCTCGTCTCCATGGTTTTCATCTCACTTATATGGACAGCTTCTCTTACCTAGGTAATAAAATACCGAGTGGTTTTCATGATAACCAGAATAGAGAGAAGAAAATGCGAAAGCTCCACGCAGTAGGTAGCATACTAATCAGGTAGTTCGGTCACTGCTCGGAAGAGGTTAAATGCCAGCCAGCTATTTCGGAGCTATTGCTATATCCCCTGTACTATAACTCACTTAGGTCGAACTTCAAGAAGAGGTCGATAGGACGCCTACGTGTAGCCTATAATGACATATTTTGCCGACTGATGATTGTACCGAGATCAACTAATGCAAGTATAACATTTGCTCAAACGTCTACTGATTGTCTCACGGTTAGGACAAGAAAATGTGCTCTAAATTCGGCGCCCACGTGGCAACTTTTGTTGCCTCGAGCAGTGTAGAAGCAACGCAACTAATCCGTCTACGCAGTTGGGGCACGGCTTCAGCTTAAGCAAAATTTAGCTGGTTAAAAATATGTCAAATATCAGTTGCCATTGCAATGGTGAACTTTGAATTATCGCTCCTAATGATGAGCAGCTTAAGGCCACGAAGAATTAGTGGGCGATGCCCATAGACGTCATACTGAAGTCACAACCATGACTACGCAGTCGGACTAGTTGAGTTGTTTCTAGGTTGCTAGCGGCAACGAAAGTTGTTACGTGGGCACCGGGCTTTAGTATCCTGATCTATAGACAAATCTGATAACACCTTACTCAAGGTGATCCGTCATGGTCTTGGCTGCAAACTATCTAACATCTGCAGCCGATGACGGTGCATACTATTTACCAAACAAGTTCCGAACAAGGGGCCGCAGTGCAATGTAGTTTGGAATGATGGTATTACTCGGTCTTTGTTTATAATGTAACTTTAGTGATAAGTGTCTTTTGTACTGCGTTTCATGTGTACCTAATAAGCGTATTTATCTATTATTTTACAACCCAGATATATACCCTAGAGAAGGCTACAGAATCCATTTTACCGAGCACGATTGACATTTTGACCGTACAATCAATGGGAGGTAGAATTCCGAACGTTGATCTTAAGGGACAAAACTAACGAATCTGTCTGACGTTCCAGATAAATCAACACTATGGTACTCAGCTTAACCTACCCTAATAATACAACTCGGTGGCACTTTTACATTGCCCTTCACAACTGTCGGAGCAACACCTGAACTTTGACCTTTCGCCTACTAAACTGTAACTCGTTTTGTCATCATTTTGTTTTTCTCAATACAATTTCTGATATAACCAGTTTCTTACTGCCCACTTGGTCTTCTACAGAACGAACTTATTTCGAGAAGAGTGCTATCTTAATTATTAAGATACACTATTGTGGCAGCGCGAGAAAGGAGAAAGCTCCACTAGGTTAACAAAGCCCTACGCAACCAGCCCAGCAGGAGAAAAAAGAAAAAGAAAATTAGAGATCACAGAATAAGTCTACTTTCAGATCGCCAAAAGTTGCCAAAATCCGCACCAACATAGGCAGCACCATCAAGACCATTCCAAACAACTTCATATGGTGGAAAGAACGAAAGAGCGTACTGGCTTGTACAGCATCGTACCGGTTCCAAGGCATGCCCGTGAAGAGCACTAGTACGTCAAGTATACCTCACCCGAGCAAATGGTGACGGAAGAAAAGCAGCCAGTGGATGACTAGAGCAATCATATATTTTATTGGGAAAGCAGACCCCACTAACTCGGCGACGATGCACCAGATCGCAAGGCACAACACCCTCAAGCATGAACGCACATCGACGAACCAATCTGTCAAGCTAACACAGTTGACAATCTGCAGCAGAACTTTAGCCTATGAAGTAGTATTCCAGAAGGGAAGGACGTAGCAATTAAAGCAGTGACGTGTCAACTCTACCAAACCAAACACCTTCCAAGCGCGTGGTATAAGACCGATCTTCCGCAATACTCGTGAGGCAACCAAGCGGATGTGGGACTTAAACGTCAACTTTGGATCAAATTTGACACCCAAGATTGCCAAGTCATTAACCACAGGAAGTGACACACCATCCAGTATGAGTGCGGGTCAGGTCTCACTGTACGTGACCTAGACACGAGCATGGTTTTAGTCGAGCCTGCATTTAGCTTCATCCCCTATTTAGAACACTAAGAATCAGTCACCTCCAAATCACGCTGAACTGATTTTGAAGCCTATCACTAGGCTTATCGCAAACAGCCAGCAAAGTAACATTATCAGCGTAACCAACAAGTAAATTATGAACAAGATCAAACAAGTCCGCTTAATACACGATGAGCAAGAAAGGGCCCAGAACACTACCTTATGGGACACCAGATACCACATCCAAAAAACTCACTACTCTTCTCATCAACAACTGCATAGTGGCGTCTACCAGACAAAAACTGACTCATAAGATCGAAAATTGTATAACCAATGCCCATCAATCTTAGCTTGTGGAGCAACCCAAGGTGATTCACATGATCAAAGGAAGTACTGAAGTCAAGCTGGACCAACTTTGCCTCATGACCCTTATCAAGCGCCAGCTGCAACGTATGAGAAATGTGAAGCAGGGCGTCGCAAGTTCCTAAGCCCTTACGAAAATAATACTGTGTTGGAGGTAGGACACTCTGCTTCTCAAGAAAGCGACCCAACCTCTACACAACCAACCTTTCATAACCTTTCGACAAAAGTGATGTGATCGAGCAGGGTCTATAGTCGGAGACAGAGCCCTTCGGAACTGGCGCCACATGAGCGACACGGCAACATTCTCGAAAAGATACCAGCCGTAACATCCGACGGAACCCAGAAGCGAGGAGGGGTGCGAGCACGCACACCAGTCACACTCCGAAGAAAGAAAGAAAACATACCCGAAGGATCAGATTCTTCGAGCCTGTGTATCAATTTAAGATGACTGCAAAGTTTTTAGAAAAAGCAACAACTTACTTTGTTTCATGTTACTAAAAAGGTATTGGTATTTATACGTATACTGGTCATACTGTGCTGCCCCATGCACAACGAGAGTTCCTCCTTCCGTGAAGGGAGCATTCCCTTGAGCGACGAAATTAGTCATTCGAGGCTCGGCTTCTCTGGAACTTCAGACGGGTGCGATGACTTCGACACATTGAAAGAGTTTCAGGCGTTGACCAGTAATCAGTTGCTCGTAGGACTTAACAAAACTCGCTGATGCCCATAAAACAAAGTTTCAGCAGCTCAACGCGATTGGGATGCTTCTGATACGTGCAAACGATTCAAAGTGCCGAAGCCAGAGCTCCTGTCTGAAATTTCATGTGAGTTAAACTTCGAAATTTTCATTTCGTTGGCCAAGTAAAAGGACCCTATAAATACATAAAGAAAAATAACTCATGTAAGACAATACCACTACCAGAGTTGGATTGGATGGTGCCTGTCTTTAACGGTGCATGATAATTATTATCTGCAGGGTTCCAGATCGTATTATTTATTAATGGAAGAAATGTGTTCCAAATTTTATGAAAGTAAACCCGACAATGGTATTTAACTCTTGAACACTAAATTATAGGGTATATGATACCCTATTGTTGCTGCATAGCAGAACAGTTGACTAGTGTTATAGGGTTAATCCACTCTGGCACGTGATGAGCTACATTGGTGCAAAAGTTTTTTTTTTATTTTTCGTTGGACTACCAAAAGACAAAGAACTCTCATGGCAAAATAGCGCAGCCTGAGAAAATAAGGTAACGTTTTCCTCAGTTCCAAATAATAGTACTAAATATATATTTTTCCGCCGGATGCAGTGCCAATTATGTGAGAGGATTAGTAGTAAGACGTTTTCAAATTGAAAAGCAAGATGGCACCCGAAAAATTTTCCACTTTCTGATAGTAAACTCATATCGACGAATATCTTGACTTCTCTTCCAACTATCCACTAAATCAAAAACGAAGCGTACCAAACTCCTCGGTAAATAGAGCTAGTACTTTGTGCAGCGAAGAGAACATCGAAGAAGAACTAAAAACTGTATCATCATCTCCAAAACAAAATGGATTCTCTCAGAGCATTAATTCGGACTATAATGCAATAGCAACAGCATAAATAGACTGGCAAGACAAGACCCAAAGCAACCTACCAGCACCCGCTATATCAGTGCCCCGTATGTCAAATGTTCCTCAGAACGCATCAATAGATTAACTAAAGCCGTACAACATAAAGCTGGCCCACAGAGCGACCAATACCTTGAAGTCTATGTCCACTAAAAGACAAACGAAAAGATCTGGAGTGCAGTAGTGCAGTGTATCAGATCTAGTGTACGGATTGCATTTAATCATACGTTGGTGGGACCGGCAGAAATACAAGTTCCCGCCTCAAAAAACAGAAATGCTACGTACAAAATTCGCAAGCCAATTCATTGATTTTTCGACACGTTCAGGAAACAGGACATACATAATGTTACCTTTGATGAAATTTCTATTCTTGTAAAGAATGATAACGCATAGCAAGGCAGAATTTTAGAATCAGTCTTCACTTTATCTTGTCCAAATTCCTATAATAGATCCATTGCACTGCCTCCTGAATATAAACCATGCACTGATACCATCCCTATGCCGTGTCTCATCATGATCTAGTCAAGGAGCTTCAATAGCGAAGGAGGGAGCCCTGTGGCCCATTAACAGATTCGCCAGCGAATCAACAAGATCTTTTATGGCTGTGAGACGCTCATTGGTGGAAGTGACGGGGGAGCAGTGAGTTTCACGGAGAACAGCAGACAAACCGAGTTACTGATATGTGATTGGTGCATACACGACTGGCTGCAGCCATAAGAGACTCTTTACTGATATGCGATTTGTGCATACGACAACTGGCTGACAGCCATAAAAGACTCCTGAGCTTCACGGGTGAGGCTCCTGGCTCCCTCCTCTCAATAAAAGCTCCTTGGATCTAGTTAATTATTATTATTTTTTTTAATTATCGAATTATCGAATTAACGGAAGTTGTGTATATATCTCTCGCTGTTTGAATTTTGGCTGTAGCTACCTTGAAGACGAGTGCCGCTTAGACTCTCGAAAGCTTGATCAATAAAACTCTTGTTCAGTAGACGTTTTACTACCACTCCTCTCAAATATGGAACCTGAACGTCCTTTTTTCCAATCAATAAGTACCAATTATATAAGGGGAACGCCAGCTTGAGGCATTCATTACCTCCGCCAAAAATCCAAGGAGTTTCTATAGAGAGCAGGGAGCCAGGAGCCTCGTCCGTGAAGCTCAAAAGTCGCGTATTGCTGCAGCCAGTCGCGTATGCACCAATCGCATTTCAGTAATGAGTCACTTACAGCTGCAGCCAATAGCGGATGTGTTGTGCGCGTTTGGTGGATTTGCGCGATCGATCGATCGCGTTGCGCGTTTGG
>LQNS02278166.1:1134703-1161182 GCA_001587735.2 Parhyale hawaiensis | reverse complement strand
ACATTGGGAGAGACATCCTCCACAGCTAAAAACTCTTCCTCCACGCGTCGCAAGCCCTTAACGGCCAAAGCTTCCCAGGCCATTTTAAGCCGACTTCTTATCACTTCCGCTCCATCTACATTTTTAAGCTCCGCATATCAACGGCTAGCGATCATGCTTGCATGCATTCATGATCATCTCTTTGGCTGTGATTCTTCTCCCCCTTCTTTTTTCTTTCGTTTTTCATTTTTTCTCCTCTTGTTTCCCCAGTTCTCTACATCTTGTTCTTGTTAGCATAATGGCATTAGCTCATAAAGAACCGGGGCGTAAGTTCCGGTGTCTCTTTGGGAATGGGCCTCCTGGTTCGTCTACTGCCGCCTATCTAATAATCTATTCTAGATGGGTCTCAGTAACGGCAAGGAGTTTAGAACCTGCATATTTATTATATCCTGCAGTACCATTTGTCTGCAATTATTCGTTAACAGGTCTCGTATGTTAATAACGGGAATTTTGCTAAGTATTTCATCTTTATTTGATTTGAGTTCCTTGTTTTCATTCTCTTTTGCTGTGATAGCATGGCTGTTTGCATTTTCAGTTGATGTGTTGTTCTAGGATCCTACCCCCGCAGCTGTGTAGGATTTTCTACTTTTGGTGGAATCTAAGGTGCTTTTGGCCCTCCATTCTGCACTTTTTCCATATAAGTCTCCACGCACGAGATCTTTTCATACAGTGTCAGTAAAATTTTTTGCATATTTTACAAATTTCTCCTCACATCTTGATTGTACATACTCATGTCACAGTCATTCATGGTAATATCTCTTTCCACATTGTATTGGTGGTTGTTTACTTCTTGGTTTGCATGCATTTTGAGTTTTGCCAAGTTCTCCCCGAATTTTCTCCTCGTTCAGCGTGGGTGTGCCTATGATGGTCAGTGGGAGCCGCTTGAATGGTTCCTTTCAGATGTATTTTAGGAAATGCGGTATCAAAACACGTGCCATTTCTGAATGATTCTTGGCACAAAGCACAACCAGGGATAAAAGAAAATGTATCCTCGTTTTTGGCTGCAGCCTTGTCTGCCGTATTTCATGAACCTAGGGCACCTCTTTTGGTGGAAAAATTTCCACCCTCTGCCTGATATTCCATATTTACATTGGTTTTTGACAAAGTATTGCAGATTCTTAGTTTCTTTTCGTTTTTGGATATGTAGTCCACTCCAGAGCTACTTCTTTTCTTCACAGTGTTCTGTGCTATTTCATAACTGCTTTTTTTAATCATTATCGCCGGTTTCCGCATATTTCTGCAATGGTTCTTCTCCTGCCGTTTTCGGGCTTTCCCCCTTTGATTCCTCTGTACCAGACGCTACACCTAATTAGTTAATTGCTTTCGAGAAAATTTCATAGCTTTCTAGTTTCATGATCTCTAGCGCAGCACTGTACACGTTACAACCGAACGCCACGGAGGGTAACTGGTAACTGGTCAAGTTGACTTTACTTTCAGTTCAAGAGATAGGGATGTGATGAAGATAATAATATCTTTAATGCATAAAGTTTAAGGTTGCAGGCACGGAACACAGAAAACTGTTGTGTAGAATATGTCCCTACGTTTGTTTTGTTTTTATTCATATGTTAATTCATTTTACATAAAATTTTCATTTATTTCATTGGTAACAAGGCATAGTCGAGTATAAACAATGCAACTGTTGCATAGGAGCAAATACTATGCAACTCTTTCATTGGATTATTATACAACTTTCTATGATGCACTAATCAGGGAAAACTTATATCAGTATATGGTACATTGCAGTCTACTCAGTTAGTGTATAGCATGTACTCTCCGTTAACAGTGTAAGTATCGCCGTCTTCCCTTCACAGGTTTGAGTGTATGCGCTTCCAAACCAAAGTAAATCACACAGGACAAGGGTCTAAGCACTATGCAATACGCTCTAGAAATGGACGGTTCCCAATGTGCAGAACTGGGCGTAGCGCCGCTACAGTAGCGCCGCTACAGTAGCGCCGCTACTGTAGGGGTAGGGCCGCTGTAGCGCTAGTATATGTAGCGCCGCTACTTTTTAGCGCTACTTTGCTACCGTTACTTTACTTTTATGAAAAACTAAAAGTACAAATGCTAAAATTTCAATTTATGCTAACATGTTTTGATCAGGTGAAAACAGTGCTAATATTTACCCTTTCAGCCAGTAGGGTTGATGCGTATGAGGCGTGTGTCTTTATGGATTGACACATTGTGAATCCAGGAATCCCAACAGTTTTTTTTTTTTTTTTGGGGGGGGGGAAGAGTGAGATGCTTACTTATCAAGAGGTTTGAATTTGAAGTTCTACTTTTCCCCTATCTAATACTGAAGAAGAAGATTCGGTTGAGAATTTTCAACGTTTAACATTATATATGGGTGGAAAGACAAATTTAGAAACGTGTTAGATGAATGACATTTTGCTCGCAACTGCTTGGTTTTCGAGATGTTTGACTTTGAAGTTCCCACTGTTTTCCTATGGGAGAAAATACCCGGCGATGTCACTGGGGGTTAGCTAGCCTATATGAAAGGTGTTAAGTTTAAGTTAACACAGTTTAGGTTATTGTGGAGCCGCTGGGTATTATTTCCCATAGAAAAGCAGTGGTAGCTTCGGAGTCAAATATCTCGACAGCTGAGCGTTTCCGAGCGGAGTGTCATTCGTATGAAACGTCTTAAAATGTGTCCTATTACCTGTGTATGGCATCGGGATGTTGAGGATTCTCGACGATTTTTTTTTTTTTAGCATTAGATTGGGAACTATAGAGCACTCTGAGAGCGCATACCTTCACCAAGTAAGGCAACGGTAATGAAAACTTGAAATTAACTGAGAAAGTATGATCTTCTTTGTATCAACTCCAAAATCTCATCATTTGGGCCTTTTAAAAGTTTAAGAGTTTCTGAATATTTTGAAAATCTGTTCATAACTTTTTGAGTTATGGCGCTAACCAACATTATGACAAATATAAGTCAAACATACAAAGAAACCCACCGATCTGCTCTAAAATTTAATCATCTGTCTTTTAACATTACCAACAATTCCTGTAAATTTCGTCAAAATACATTCAAAAATTTCTTACCTTCGCTGTTAACAAATATTGTGACAAACATATAGTCAAACATACAAACGAACCAACCGATCTGCACCAAAATTAAATCATTTATGTCTTTTAACATTATCAACAACTCTTGTAAGTTACATAAGGCTCCATTCAAAATTTTGTGAATCATTGTGCTAACAAACATAAAATCAAACACAGCGACAAACAAACGAATGAGCAAACAGATCATCACAAAAATTTGGTCATACACTCTTCGTGATATGTACCAAATAACTCATGAAAATTTCATAAAAATCCATCCATAACTTTTTAAGTTCATTTAGAAAAAAGAGGCAGATAAACAAACAAACGGATGGGCCGGTCTTCGCCAAAAGTTAACCATCTGTTCCTCCTCACATACCTGACAATCCCTGTAAACTTCGCCAGCTAAGTCCATAACTTTTTGAGTAATCTTGATGACAGACAGCGAGACAGACAGATAGACAAACCGGACGAAAACATAACCTCTTTGGCGGAGGGTAAAAATAGAACTTCATAGTCAAATATCTCGAAAAAATGGGCGTTTCCCCAGAGGGCAGTTCTGATTGTTGGATTCAGAACGTGTCAATCTGTGGGAAACACATTTCATGTGTATCAATTTAACTGGGCGAAGGGTTAAATAATTATGTACCCAGGACAATAAATAATAATGTAATAAAGCAATGTTTTAAGACGCAAAAAAGTCATAAAAATAATAATAAAACAATAAGACCTAACTCTTGAATGACGTTAAGTCATACCGACTCATAAGTCTTCTAATAAGAGATGAACAAGTTTGCTACGAGAATTAAAGCGTTTGGAACGAGTATCGTACGTATTCCGTTTGGTAATGCGTAACTGGCTGATCGACTACCGCAAGAGTACCGCACAGTACACAGAAAGGAGTGGAGTACTGTGCTCAGTTTCGCTTGCAGAGCCATATGATATATTTAGCGTCATTAGGTAAAGTTTGTCACGTTTCTGCTCGCTTTAAACAGCCATTTACTTCACAGCAATGGATAAATTTATTACAAAAAGATCCTCAAGTGAAGCAACTCTAATAGAAGTTGAAACTGATGCAGTGCAAAATACTGAAGTAGAATTTCAAAGTGAATCAGGCACTCAAGGTATTAAAGAGTGCGATCCGTGGCCGTTTATGTCCAAATATTACGAGTTCATGAAACTCAAAGAAAACAACGTAGTAATTCGCGCTCAATTTTCTTTCCAGAAAGTCCTACTTCTTTCCTTTTACGCATACCAACAGAAGACTCACCTGAAACTCTGGTTATCTTATATCTTGCCTGTCGGAAAAGCATACATACTGATAAAAATAAGGTGACTTTCGAAGACAACGATGTTAATATTGGAATTTTATTGCATATTTTAAAAAGTAGGGCTAAAAGTAGCGCCGCTGCATTGTGCTGTAGAGGTAGCGCCGATACTTTTCAAATTTTGTGGCGGTAGCGCCGCTACATTTTTACTGTAGCGCGCCCACCTTTGCCGATGTGTACCCACATGAATGTTACGTGCCACAGCAGCGTATGGCGTCATTACACAAAATGTTACAATTACGCATTAGAATTCTTTTTCGATTTAATTTCACCAACAATTGCGTTCAACCTGGCGACTGCGAAGTGGAACGGCGCATTTGTCAAGTAGAAGGATGTAAAGCAGATGGCCGCGAACGAAGCTTAACACTTTCGAACTGGCCCAGCAGTTACAAAACGTATTGATTACCAAAAGCCTTCTTGCTTGGATCCATCGCACTTATTGAAAAAAAAATCATATAGTTGAAACATAAGATGAGAATGATAGCGAGGAGCATGGTTTCAACTTGCTGCAATCTTCCCATAAGCTGAAATTACATTCTTCGACATTGCCGGAGGACTGCCGGTCCTCCGTGCTATCCAGTCTCGAGCTGACTCTCTCACCGGCCTTACTACTGCGACTGTGTGCTTATGCTGCGCCTTATACTGTAATTTACCGCTTTGAGACTTGTCTGTTCACATGCACTAGTGATCTGCAGAACAAAATCAATTTTATGTTTCAGCTGCTATATGGGAAACGGTCCGTGCTCATTTCTTGCAATTTTCTTAGGTGCATCGATCGCAATTCTTTGCTTTGTTATAGGGATTACGTATTATTGCGCTTCAGCACCGTGTTCTAAAGAGTACCGATATTGGAATAGCTGAGCTTATGACAGCAACAGGCTATCGTTGTCTTGAACATAAATCTAGCAAGCAGGAACGCTGGAGACACACAACAGGTAAGTAAGTGCTATGCAGTTCCCGATAAATATGCAAACACTTATAGTAGCCACTGCAGCGTCGCTATCAAGACGCCGTTGAAACCGAGTTGAACGAA
This sequence comes from Parhyale hawaiensis, assembly GCA_001587735.2. Lineage (NCBI taxonomy): Eukaryota > Metazoa > Arthropoda > Malacostraca > Amphipoda > Hyalidae > Parhyale > Parhyale hawaiensis. Next base: position 1,155,737 of record LQNS02278166.1, on the reverse strand, counting down.
TCCCAATAGGCTTGACTGGTCTAGAGCTTAAGACCGGTCAGTTGGTTTTGTTCCGTTGGATCGAGTTTGAAATTTTAACAGTAAATTGATAACCCTTGAGACTTCCGAAAACTCAATCCCGTATATAAACTAGAGTTCTCAGCTACCTCAAGTGCCACTGCTTTGTTTTTAACATCTGCAGCACAATCCGATTTTGCAAATTCGTTTCTGCTCTCTGAAACCGGACAAATCAAGCGTGTTGGGTTTCGTTCAACTTTGCCAATCGATAACACACTTATTGTATCAGCAATTTGTTGAGTCTGAAAGTATTTATTGCTCTTCTTCTGTTTTCCACCACCCTAAAGCAGCAGTGAGCTGTCCTCGAGGTAGACTCTCACCCATTCAGACAAGGAGCGATAGTGAGAACTGAAAAGTCTGTGTTTTAACACTTTATGTCTATAATTGAGTTACCGTGCAAGAAAGTGTCGGTGGAATAAACGTTAACATATAACTAAGTCGGACTCCTCGTCATCATTCGTAAGCTGCTCAGCACCTCTCAGCTATCGAGGTGCGTTTAGCACGCTGCTTTGGAATGTTTCTTTTTTTTTACGTTCGCCAAGGAACTTGGGTGTTTGTCTGTTCAATGACAACATAACTCAAAAAGGTAGGAATGAATCTTCATGAAATTTATAGGAACTGTTAGGAATGTCACAAGAAACAAAAACAAATCAATTTGGCAGTGACCCATTAGTCCGTTTGTCTATTATTCTTTCTTTTAGCACTGCGTTTCTTGGTAGATGGCTGCACTCTCGGTCAATCGGTTAAAAGTAAATTCGCTTTCACTACGGTCTTAACGATGAGAAAAGTGTAAGGAATTTGGTGTGCATACATATATATGAACAGTCACATAAAACAAGTACAGATAGTTCTCTTTACAGGTCGGATTGCTTTATACAGGTTTCGATACAGGCTTAGAATCTTTAGTTATAGGCATTTGATATAGCTACCTTGGTTTTGATTTATCTTTTCCTTGCAGCACTAATGCCAATTTTCAAAATGCGTATACTACCCCACGTGTGCCCCTCTTTATCTGACCATTTATTAGGTTTACTTAAATCACACACTGTCAATGATAATATGGAAAGTGAATTTAAATTTAAAGATCCTTTCCTTTCCTATTTTAATCATTTAAGAATCAACCAAACTAACTATGGTATTCCTTCAAAACTCCTCGTTTTCTTACAGAGTTATTAGAAAGCACGAATTGAGGCTTATTGCAGTGAGTCTCCATGAACCTGCTGCTATGAGATTCCTGTGTGATGCCGTTTAACTCAAAACTATGAAATGAACGCGATGAGATCTCAGAAAATCTGCTGACACCTCATACTTAACCATTGTTGGGGGAGCCTTAATTTGGCTGGTTTTAGGATGAAAAAACGAAAAATCTACAAAAAGACGAATATGTATCAACCATTCGATATTTTCTTCATTTTCGTACATCAATTGATCACAATGTTTACAACCACAGGTAATGTATGTAAACAAGGGTGGTTTTACACAGCTCATTACTCTACAAATTTTGAGGCTGTCGTCGATGTCGTCTGGTGTCACCTAACCTAAGGACGCGGGGTAACACGGGTGAAACCGAGAGTCTGATTGCAATATGCCTCATGTCTTGTTTCAAGTCGGTTGGACTCGATATGCATATACAGCAGCTCATTCCTGGACGGGTCTCCGGCCAATACCGAAGACTTCCTGTATTTGGATAGTTCCTTCAAACCTTTGTTTTTATTCCATTTCTTAAAAATACCCAGCCCAAAGTCTTATACAAATGCATTGTTATAACAGCATCAGCAAGCATTACTCACCAACAAGATTAGAATGTATAGTGGGCCGTACAACATTTATGCTCCATTTCCAAAAGAAATGTAAGCAAGGTAAATATCTGGACACTGCATTGATCATATGAGAGTTTATTTTTGTGATTTCTAATAATTTACACTCTAGAATATTTTGTAAACTACTGAACTATGCATAGGGCAATAGATGTAAGGTATTCCTTCGATTTTTCCGCCAATCATTAATTATACGCCCCTCCGAACTTAAGAACAATAAGATGCGATTAGATGTCTAAGCGAAGAGAGCTAACTTAAATTTGAAAGATCTCACAATTTTTTCGCATAATACTATTGACTATCGCAACCTAAATACCAACACGGCCGAGATATGTAATGGTGGGTGCACTCTAAAACCAAAGTTGCCCAGTCAATCAAAATTTTAGTTTAGCAGTCACATTGCTGTGACTACAACTTATGTGAATGAATAACACGTTAAACTACACAACATTGTAACGTTAAAGTAGGATGTATATTCAAAGCTTGACCGTTGCCGCTTGCAGCAGCGTAAAATTTGCATGAAACTACTCACATGTTAAATATTCATCTTAGTGGCACAGCAGTGTGCAGTGCGAACCTTGTTTGCGGCAATATAATAAGTAGTGGACCTGTGTCAAGGATCAACTTTTGCGTGAGTGTGCATGAGAAAGTAGAGAGTTGCGCTATCTCGTGGTAGTATTTGAAATCGCCAGCTCGCAAGGCCAGTGAATTTTTGCTATGCTTAGCTTGCGGCATCAATATTTCTAGTGTTCCCTACTTCATTGCGGGAGTAACAATCTGAACTAGAAACGGAATAGAGACAGCCGTTTGGAATAGACCACATCCTGGCTAGATACGTTTTCAAAGTTAACAAAGTTCTGTGGCGCGTATCGGATTTTATAACGTCAACAGCCGACTGAAAATATCATGACGGATACATAAATACACCACCAAATTTTCATATCATGGATACCACTGAGGACGTGCCTATGTTGAAGTAAGTATTTCGTTCATCAGTTTAGCAGACTGATTTTTTTTATCACCCCCGAACGAAGTGAGAAAAGTGATGCTTTCGTTTAAGATTTAACTATATATATATTTGTATATATGTCTGTCCGCCCAATAAGTAGTCGAAGGAGTTGACCAATGTTCATAATTTCTGTAGGGAGTTTGGTGGGTCACCCTAAATGTGACCCATACCAAAAAACTAGAAATAGCTGGCCATAAAAAATGAGGGCGGTAAATTATCCTCTACCGGGTCGAATTTTCCTCCACCGCGGCTGATCGTCTCACACCACGAGGCCTCCCATTTTTCCTATGTTATTATTAAGAGATCTGCAGAAGCGGTCAGCGCGGCGCTAGCCTTGTTGCATACAGCATCCATATGAGAAACTAGGATTAGCTGGCCATAAAAAATGACTTCGTTGAATTTGCTCCCACTGCGGGTGATATTCTTACGCCACGATCGCGTTCTAGTATTTTACAATATTTTACAGTTCAAGTAGGAGTTTGGTAATGTTTTGCTGATGATGAATTTACCTGTAGCGTTTGTTTTGTGATAAACTGCACTATGATATCATAGAAGCATCGGTAATGCATTAATTTTCATATAATAAAATGCTTCATGTATTGATTTATACCGTCACCACTTCTAAAGCAAATAGATGAGCAAAATATAAGCCACGTAGTAGATTTTGTTATTAAGTTGCATTTTTCGTGGAAATCGAAGACCAGGCTGCAGAAGATGGCGAAATTTAAGTGGGATTCTTGTCCCTTTATCTGAATGCACTTCTTGAAATCGAAACAAAGATGTCTGTAGCTTCTGGAGTGTAATATTATAAATTTATTCCCAATTCATGACGTAGAAATTCAGTACATGATCAACGAAGCACTCACGAAATAATAATTTTTCACGGTGGGGGGATGTAGACAATTATTTCTTCTAGCTTGCTATCTTTCTTTGACGGAGCAGTTTTCGCTTCATAGACCAGAATGTCATAGCTCCAGTGCAGCAGATATTTGAGTGTGAAAGACAGAATCATGGCTACCGTACGCTCTCATTGTATATAAGCTGACTGATGTTACAGTCAAGTTTATTGCAATCTTTTACTCAAGATTTTACTTCTACCTCCCACGATGGAAGATGCACGTGAACGAAGAAGGAAGCTGGATGAGGAACGTTAAAGAAGAACGAGAGTAGTGCAGTTTCAAGAACAAAGACGTGCTACCCAAGGGAGAGAGATGATGCGCCTATGCGATATAGAGTCAAGAAAGAATTGAAGCAGAAAAGTTACAGAAGAGATTAAGAGCTGCTGATAGGCGTAAGCGCGAATATAAGGAAGCGGCAAGTCAGAAAAGAGGGGACCTATGGATGAGAGCACGACAAATGATAAATGAAGAAAATGAGAAAGAAGCAAGTCCGAGAAGAAAAGATTCCGCACCTCCCTATCCTATATTCATCAAGCATATTGATTATTGCGTGAATTTACTCACGCACGGGTCCAGTAGTTAAAAATAATCACAACGACTAGCGTAAAGAATAAAATAGGATTGCGTAAATTCTTTTCATTCATCATGATGGCCGTGTATACTTGTATGACATGATAGATAAACATGCACTTGTCTTTATTGTCTGGTTTTGATGTGAACTTGCTCGACAGGTCCGCTTCCCTATAACGTAGTATAACTCCAGCACATCACCGCTGTCAACATGAAGCTAATGTGGGTGTTCATGAGCCTAAGCGTCCTTCTGCCGATAGCCAGCTCCATCATCTCATATGTCTACATTTCTATGCTCAACAGACCCATTGCACTGGACACAACACAAGCATCGCTGGTGTTGCTTGCCCTCATGAAGGTAAATTTATTACCTGCAGCTTTCTTTCCCGTTTTTTATCGTCACTACAAGCATAACGCCATTGATAAAAGCCATAAATTGACAACCAAATTCTACGTGATAGGATTTTTAAAAAAGAGGTAAGAATCTAATTCTACAGGATTTTTAAACAGAATAAATAGTTAGACATATTTTCACTGAGTTGTTATACGTACGTAGAAGCTATTAGTAGTTGAAAACATAAATCTCAGTAAAATAAAAGTGCTAAAGAACCAATTTTTATCAGCCATTATTCGTTCACTCCAGTTTGTTTCTGTAAATATCATTAACCATGAACGCATTCTCTTCTATAAAAATTTATTAACCCAATTGATTTCTTCCCCAAGACGAATGAAAATATTTCAAATTTTGTTTTCGTAAACAACTCACAATTGATTGAGACTATTGACATCCGGGATGCACCCACTCTAAACCTGAGCGATACCTCCACCGCCCACCAATTTCCTTCCTACCTCCGTACGTCGCTACGCGCTACAGTGGTGGTTACTGGCAAGTGGCACAATTCAATTACTACAGATAGTTATGTCAGCTCTAAGCGAACACCCTTTCACCCAATCTCAGCTAGTCAGTGACCGCTCTGACGCCATCTCAGACAATCAGCAACCACCGTGACTGGCGTCAAATTCAGCCAATGGGCGACTGCCACGTCACTATGCTGGTGTAAACAAACGAGGCCGCAAGCGACGGCTAGATGTACTACGGTATACCAGAAAATACTTTTTCACTAAGAGTTTATCACTTACTACTCCAAATTGGAACTATCCATACACTTGATTGCATAAGTAAAGGAAAATAATAGTACATATATTTGATGAATTGTACTGCATCTTGATTTTCAGCGCCATAAAAAGAACTGAGGAAATCATGAGAAAATGTTTACCCAAGTTTAAGTGAATGCTTTGCGCTGAATAGAATGATTCCCATGAGTTTAAAAAAACAAAATTAGATGATTTTCGTTCAGCAAGGAAACTTTGCATTACAACAGGTTATAGAGTAGAATGTTATACACAGATGAAAAGCATAATAAACTGCAACTGAACAATTTTACCAACGTTTATATAATAAACAATCGCGAGGCACGCCCGACACCGTGTCGGAAATTGCACAAGATACCTCTGTCTTGGGATTACCCAGGATGCCCCGCTACAAACGGAGTGACGCTATTGGCTGATACATTTTTGTGTGACGTCACTATGCTTCAACTGCAGATGTTGAAGGCTCTATTGTCTGACATAACAAACTGTAGTAAATGAACTGTGACAGTTGTCAGTGCACCTCGCGCCTCCGTAAAGGTAAAGTCAACTTGACCGTACCCCCAGCTGGGGAACTCGCATGCACCGGTTTGTGCTGCAGATACAGACCAACAGGCCCCAAAGGAGAATACGGCTGCAGTCGACAACCGATTGTCTAAAGCTACGGCGTCAGGGGCGGAAGACTCCATGCGACAATATCTGCGACCCCCAACCCTACCCATTGCTGGGGAAGGTCAGTAAACCCCCAGCAGCAGTATGTGGACCGGATGATGACCGATTACATCAAGCTCCGCCAAGAAGATGCCCAGCTGGGAACGGAGCATGAACCAGCGGCCTTGACAGTCAAAGTCAGGCACTTTTGTCTGCCGCTACTGCGGGTTTTATTGTCGTATTGAGAGTATTTGAGTGTCGGCTAGCGGCTCCTCTGCTGCCGGCGCCGAATGAATGAACTGCTCCAGTCGTTACTGTTACAGCCGCTGCTGCTACAGCTAGTGCTACAGCCGCTACAGCTACTGCTGCAGCTACTCCTGCTGCTACTGCTACTGCTGCAGCTACTACTGCTGTTACTGCTGCAGCCGCTGCTGCTGTTACTGCTGTAGCCGCTACTGCAGCTGCTACTGGTGGCAGCAGTGACCGTAGCAGCAGTGACTGTAGCAACAGCCGTGGCTGCAGCCACTACTGAAGTAACAAGTGCTAATAATTCCTCGGGAGTCATTACTCTGCCATGAACAGGTGATATGCTTTTCTATTTTCCATCCATGTATGGAGAAATTTGTTGCTGGAGGTTCATTTTGATCGGTTGCTCTGGGAAACAGCGCTTGGAGGGGGGTACGTTTGAAATGCTCTAGTGCTCTCATCAATATGAGGTACGCTCTTGATTGTTGGTGGCTCCTTTCTTCTTGCTAAATAATATGAATCTAAATTGTTGAAAGATGCAGCTATCTTTCCGCAGTGTGAGAAGAAAGAGTCAATTCTCGCCTTTAGCCCGTCCATTTCTTTTGCGTCAGGCTCTGTAAATACTTAGAGATCATGATCTAATTCTACCAGAAAGTTGAGAACAGAAGTCTTCCCCTTGCCAAATGAAAATTGTACGGTAACTCAACCGGATAAGGCATACACAGCCAATAGCTCAGAGCATTTATCGAATAGCTTCAAGGTCTTAGCTTTATGGTCAGTTAGTACTTTTCTGCCATATTTCCTCATGAAAATATTTTCAGCAAGCAAGCAAACCCAAAGAAGAACGCAAGTAACACAAAAATGTTTAAGCCGTGAGTGAAAATTTGTATGTATGTACTGTAATTGTGGTTGCACGTCAGTGCGACCGTGGTTAACTGCAGCTGCTGATCAGCTGACATATTATGAGCTTACTTCACACTGCCAGCGTAAAACGAAAGAACTGTGCAAAAGTGCATGCAAAATACTGAACATCCAATCAAGACTGATGAAAAGAAGACTTGGAAGAGCCTTGAGAATCAGAGGAATCAGAAGACAATGGTAGTGGAGAAAAAAAGAAGGACATTGTGTAAAATGTTAAATTAGCTATAATTGTGAGAAACTTGTCTCAAAGACACAAATTTGCGTTTTTGGAGTAATACTTTCGGTCGCTCTATCTTGTCTTGCCATCGCATACCACAAGCTGCATGATATACAGTATATTATTTACTTCTGTGTGACTACGACTTTAATGAAATTATCTATTTTTGTCGCAAACTATGAATAGCCATGAAGTTTTATTTCACACGCTACAATGATTCGACTGGAGTCCAAACATGATATACTAAGTATACATTGTATTTCTAGTCCTTTTAAATTCCCGATATCAAATGACCTTGTAGAACCCTAAATTACCTGTAGGTGACCTCTACTTCTATTTCATCTCCTTTGCGTATTATATTTACATTCTATTCGCCATAAGCTTTAATTTAATACCAAACATGATAGGTTTATTCCAAAAACTAGTCAAGTCATAATGTAGCTGTATGTGAAAAGGTTGTCGTGCCATATGACGTTAATAAAACAAACTACCCAACGGTGCCAAAGTTGCAGCCATCAAATTATTAAAGAAGACAGCCTATATTACTCCTTTAAGCAAAAAAAATTGCACCCTACCGAACTTGACGGTCATGCAAAAATATAGGTAATTACTCCTCGACTGCAAGGCAGTTGTCAGGCATGATCTAGTGGGTGAGCTTGTATGAAACAACGAAAAGATCCTAATTTTGACTGTTGAGCATATAACTTAGCGGGGCCAAAGCCCGCACTTAAAACTGATTATAGAGTCAAGGCATGGAGATTAAGTGATTAGGTTTTTACGTGTTTTGCAGATGGTACTGCTGGGCAGCACGGGAGTATTCCCAATAGATCTGAATCTGCTATTCAGACAAGTGCTCGGCGGTAAAGAAGACATATACCTCAGTGAATATGCCGAAGAAGAAGAGGACGGAGAAGGCAATGGAGAAGACGAAGAAGAAAGCAGACGATTTAGAAGGAAAAAGAGGAGTTCTGCCAAATACAAAATGCTGAAGGTGACGGGTGATATCAACTTTCAGGTAAAATACCATAAATTATCAGAGCTGTAGCTTCTTATTTTAAGATTTCCGCACTCTGGAGACATCTGATGGGGTGGTGCCATTAAGGCTATCCTTACATTGAAAATTTTCAATCATAAACCACACTCCTGTTTGTTGTAACTGCAGTACTAAACTAGAGCACTCTGAGAGCGCATACCTCCGCCAAGCGAGGCAACTTAGCAAAAAATTCAAATTGGCTCCGAAACCATAATTTTCTTTGAATAAACCCCAAAACCTAATCATTTGTGTCTTTTGATAGTAATAACAGCTTGTATAATTTTCTTGAAGATCCGTTCATAACTTTTTGAGCTATACAGCTAACAAACGTTATGACAAATATGAGTCAAACATACAAACGAACGAACCGATCTGCACCAAAATTTAATCATTCATGTCTTTAAATATTACTAACAACCCCTATAAATTTCATAATGATCTATCTATAATTTTTTGAGTTATTGTGCTAACTAGGATTAAATTAAAAACAGTGACAAAGGAACGAACGCACAAACGGATTATTACCAAAATTTGGTAATTTACTCTTTGTTATATATATTCAACAACTCATGTTAATTTCATAAAGATCCATTCATAACTTTTTGAGTTAGGGCATTAAGAAAAATGAGGCAGACAAACAAACATACGGAAGGACATATCTTCACCAAAAGTTAATCATCTGTTCCTCCTAACATACCTAACAATCCCTGTAAATTTCGTCTAAATAGGTTCAGAACTTCTTTAGTTATCTTGGTGACAGGCAGACGGATAGATAAACACGACGAAAACATAACCTCCTTGGCGGAGGTAATAACATGGTTCGGTGCTGGTGGCAAAATTGCAGACCAACAACAAGTATAAAATAGATCAGAGGTTCGTGGTCTCCGTTTTTTAATTGTGTAACTGGGCGGCAAGTGTTCAACTTTGCATAGGATAAACTTCCTTTGTAATTCCTATAAGAAAAGTTATCTAAACCCCTATGGAAACAGCGCATGAACTGTTCGTACTCTATCCTAGCCTACATAGGGAGTGCTATCTCGCTACATGGCCTCGTTCTGTCATCCAACTTCTATAAGATATGAGAAACAATCATTGCAGTGCAACAACACAGCCTGGGTAAGGTCAGGTTATGCAGTTAATTATCGATAGCAAATGCAGTGTGTAGGTAAAAAAAAGAAACTCGTACGCCTTGATGCATACAAACTGAAACAAAGGTAGAGCCAATTTTACTTTTTTTGACAGATAGTTGCAATGCATTAAAATTTTGCAATGTAAATTGGGTAATTAATAGAAAAATTCTTTGCAAAAAAACTTACTTGCGCTTGGTTCAGCTGAAATTACTATAGCATATCATCCAAAAAAATCCCATTCCAGGCATTCTATTTAATTTTGAAATCCCCTCACGATATTCTGGACGCAGCGTTAGCTCTATTCTGTAACATAGTCAATGGGTCATCTTTTGACGCTCGTGTAAATATCGCCTTGCATTTCCAAACTTTTTTTTTTCCCTTCTACAGAGCCTGCCCATGGCCAGCGCTCCTTGCGTACGACGTTTCATGTGTGAAATAGAAACAGTTATTCGAACGAGTGACAACTATGGTGAGAAACCTTCAGAAAACGACGTCGACCGTCACCCTGAGGAAGAAGTAGACGTAGAACCTCTAGACCCTCTTACCGAGGTGTACACAGAAGCCGTAAGAGCGATGTATGGGCACGACAGCCCTACTTCGCCTGACTCAACACCCAATACCGAGAGAGCTCTAAAGCACATGTTGTCCCTCACGGGTCAAAGTTGCGAAAAGGCTTACAAACTTTGCCCCGGCAGGTGAGTTTCTTAAATGTATAGTGCATCTCTTATTAATATTGAACCGTAACAAGGTGAGATGCGTGCTGATCTTCACCAGTTGAAAGTAGGAAAATGTCAATAACATTTGAACGGGTTATTTCCTAGCCAAACATTGGGTAAAATTCGCGTTTAGGACCTTCGTGCATGTTTGATATTTTAAAGTCATATAGCTATATGTAGAAGGGCCAATTTTATGACATCGTTCATGAATGACGTTTCCGTTGTAAATGCTTAGTTTTCGAGATATTTGACTTTGAAGTTCCCATTGTTTTTCTATGAGAGAAAATACAACTCACCATTATGGCCATGTCGCGCCATCTAGATCTTGCGGCAGGTTTATTTAAAACATGGCGGCGTAGCGCTGTACACTGTTTTATATAATTCTCGTAGGATATTAGCAGAACCAGTTCTAGCTTCCTAACTATTTGATATATCCATATTTTAAAGTTATAAATAGGTAGAAGGGCCCATTTTAAAACATTTTTCAGGAATGACATAAGTAGGAATAGCATTGACGCGACGACGAAGCGTGAAATACGGCTCTACAACAGTATAGATATGGCTGTTGTAATGGAAGGTGCTTGTGCCCGTGGTTACCTGGAATATTTCAATTGTATTGTCCTCATCACGAGAGGCAATAGCATCTTTTACACCTAAAGACTCCATCGAATGTAAGTGTTCTAAACCTTGTTCCACTCTAGAGCCAGGTAACAGTTCGTCCGCAGCTGAAGACTAAGATTTTTTTAAGTGCTAACACAGAGTTTCTGACTCTCTGATCAGCTTTGGATGGAGGCCTCGGTTTGCGAGCATTTTTTCTTGCCAATTTTGTAAGGTTTAGTTTTAGGTCCAGCAGGTTTACTGGATTTAATACAAGCTGTAGGTCTTCTCTTAAAGTCAACAATTTCATAAGGATGATGATCATAGTTGAAGAACAAGAAACTATATAAAATAACATACTTTAATGTTAAACCTTCATACATTTTTAATATTTTAAGTCATATATAGGTAGAAGGAGCAATTTTAAGATTAATTTCATCAAGGACATTTCCGTCGCATATGCTTACTTTTCGAGATATTTGACTTTGGAGTTCCCATTGTTGTTCTAATACAGTTTCTCGGCTACAACGTGGCTATTACTCATAAGTCATAAGGTTAGGAAGCAAGGACTTGTTCTAATATCCTACGAGAAAGATATAAAAAACAAGTGTACAGCGATATTGTGCGCATTCTTTGATCGTGTGTTGGAGAGCCGAGGTTCTCCGGTTTTGCTTTCAGATCTTCTGAAGTGAACCGCCTTCTTCTTGACCTGGACCCTATGGGGGCTCTGTTCCATCGGATATGTTTCCTCTCTTTATTCGGAGGGTGGCTGGTGTGCTTGCAGCCCCGCTGGCTTCCGTGTTCCGTCGGATGTTACGGCTGGGCTCTTTTCCGGAGTGCTGTCGTGTCGCTCATGTGACGCCTGTTCCGAAGGACTCTGTTTCATCTCGAACCTCCGACTGTAGACCCATCGCGATCACACCTGTTTTTTCGAAAGTTTATGAGAGGTTTGTTGCGGCGAGGTTGGGCTGTTTTCTAGAGAAGCAAGGTGTCCTTCCCCCAACACAGTATGGTTTTTGTAAGAGCTTGGGAACTTGTGATGCTCTGCTTCATATTTCTCCTGTATTGCACCTGGCTCTTGATGGGGGTCATGAGACAAGGTTGGTACAGCTTGACTTCAGTGCTGCTTCTGATCGCGTGAATCACCTTGGGGTGCTCCATAAGCTGAGATTGATTAGTACTGGTGGTTCAGTTTTCGCAGCAATTAGTCAGTTTTTATCTGATAGACGTCAATGTATAGTTGTTGATAGGAAGAGAAGTGAGTTTTTGGACGTGGTTTCTGGTTTCCCACAGGATCGTGTTCTGGGTCCTTTGTTATTCATTGTGTATACAGCGGACCTGTTTCATCTTGTTAATAATTTACTTGTTGGTTACGCTGATGATGTTACTTTGCTGGCTGTTTGCGATAAGCCTATTGGTAGGTTGGAGGTTTCAGAATCCATTCAGCATGATTTGGAAGTAATTGATTCCTGGTGTTCTAGGTAGGGGATGAGGCTAAATGCGGGCAAAACTAAGACCATTGTCGTGTTCATGTCGCGTACAGTGAGACCTCCTCTTCCTGCACTCATACTAGATGGTGTGTCACTTCCTGTAGTTGATGATTTGGTAATCTCGTATGTCAATTTTGATTCAAAGTTGACGTTTGAGCCCCACATTCGTTCGGTTGCCTCACGGGCATCGCAGAAAGTTGGTCTTATGAGGCGTGCTTGGAAGATGTTTGGCTGGGTCGAATTGACACGCCGCTGCTTTAATTGCTATGTCTTCCCTCAGAATCCCTCTTCTGGAATACTGCTCCGTAGTCTGGGGTTCCGCTGCCAATTGTCATCTGTGTTTGCTTGACAAGGTGGTTCGTTGATGTGCGTTTATGCTGGATAGTGTTGTGCTCTGTGATCTGGCGCATCGTCGCAGAGATGGTGGGGTCTGCTTTTTGTATGAAATTTATAACTGCTCTAGTCATCCACTGTCTGATTTTCTTTCTGAGTCATTTGTTTGGGTGAGGTATACCCGGCGTACTGGTGCTCTTCATGAGTTTGCGTTGGAACAGTTACGATGCCGTACGGGCCAGTATTCTCGCTCGTTTTTTCCATCGTGTGTGGATGTTTGGAATGGTCTTGATGGCTCTGTCTTTGCTGGTGGGGTATTGACAGCTTTAAACGATCTGTACACAGAGCTATTCTGTGATCTCGGATCTACTCATTTTTTTCTTCACTCGCTGGCCTGGTTGCGTGGGGGTTTGTCAACCTCATGGAGTTTCTCCGTTCCCACGTCGCCAGTCTGGTGCGATTTAATATTGTCAACAAACCTGCCGCTAGATGGCGCGACATGGCCGTAATGGCGGATAGTAATGGGAACTTCAAAGTCAAATATCTCGAAAAGCAAGTATTTGAGACAGCAACGTCATTGATAAAACTTCCTTAAAATGGATCCTTTTACCTATAAATGACTTCAAAATCTCGAAAATGTATGAAGGCTCTAAACACGAATTTTACCAAAGATTGCCTCTACCTGTATATAAGAACAGTATAATGCAGAACAGTAGCAGTGTGCATCAATTGCTATCACTTCCCAGTATAAGTAGCGAAAAGTATTACTTAATTTGCAGAGAAGTCTCTGACCGATCAGAGTTTTGAAATTGATTACCTACTGCTGTAATGTAGTTTCTATAGGCACACAAAGTTGCCTTACTGAAAGGAGCCAGTCATTGTAATTGAACAATTAGAGAGAAAAACATAGCATTACTAAAAGGTAAACTTAGAGCCTGTCTACACCTTAGCTTTGTCATCACGTTCACTCATCAACTCGTCCAAATATTTTGCAGCGTCATTTTGAACAAAACTTTCTGTACCTCACAAACAGTCATTAAAATGTTAACCGCCAGGTCAGTTTTATCAGCAAATGTCACTAAACAAGTTGCGAACATCTTTTCAGATTTGGAGGGGAAATAAACTCAAAAAACGGTGCACTTTTCTGCTGCTGTTTTACGGAACAGTAACACGTTCGGATGAGCGCACATGTGGAAAAGACTAACGTGTAACTAGGCCTTTAGAAGAATCACTTACAAGATGTGCACTGACAGGTGAATCGCCCCACGGTATTCCCTCAAGTTATTGTTTGGTGGACGGCAATAGCCAACCAATATGACTCAGTGAAGCGCGCAGTTGTAAAAAACCATATAGGTATTCAAGGAGTTCGTTAGAGTCGCGCAATAGATAACGGTGAACAGCTAGCTATGATAATTCATGTTTCATTTACACTCTAAATCGTAATGGTCATACCGAAAAAACAATATTTTCCATACTTACGATAAGGTTGAGGTTCCTGATGGGTCATGACTCATGACGCTACAGCAGGTTCGGTGTCACCTCACCTTATAGATGCTCTACTCCTGTGACTGACCAAATAGGCTAAGAGGTCGTACGTGGTTTTATTTTGGTAAACTTGAAACACTCTCATTCACTCGCCATGATTCACTTTGACTCTTCACGACCGTAGCAATTCGGCTAACTTGACCACACTAACAATAGCAGGCTCAGGGGGCAGGCCCCAAACTTTTGTTGTATTGTAAAACATATCTATGGACTATTATCATAACTGCCAGCAGAAACTCCCTGTTTTTTCTAGTTTTCATATGAATTCATTCGTCAGTAAATTAGGCTCTAGTAACAGCTCTTGCAAGGCTTACTAGATTAAATTCACAAAATGCACAACGTGTCATATGTGCTAAGTGAAATGTTTCCTGAAAGCACCACAGAAAGCTGTTGATTTTCTAGACGACACACTGCCATAACCCTGTGCATCCCCTGGTAGAAATCTATGGTGGTTTTCTTTTGCTGTAACGGTTATTTTACTTATAAATCCATCTATCAATATGCATCTTTCAATTGATGTGCTATCTTAAAGAAGCCTCCCGCCAAGTCTTATAAAACGCGTTTATCAAGTGCAGACTAAACTCCCAAGCTGTGTAACTTGCAACATTACATGATGGAAGCCTCAATGCCATTTGTTGTATATCATGTGGATTTTATTTTTGCATTCGATAGAAGCATCTGTTAAAGTTACGTACAGTATACTCTCGTGTGACCATTTAAAGCCCCGCGTGACGTACCTAGCAGCTTCTCCATCACAGCCAATTACAGGAATTGAGTTTTTTGTGATAGGGTCCCTGCCGAAGCCCGAGTGGCTGTGGCGAGCTATGAATTTATGCGTGGCTTTGATGTGGTCCCTTGAGAGTCTGTCTTATTCCATTCTATTTACCCTGATTCCTTTTGAAGTGAAATTCATCTCAACTGAAATTACCACCATTTGCTTCACAGATACACTGCACCGATGGTCTTCAAGGCGGTGTTCAACGAGATCGGCTATAGAGCAAAAGATGAACTATAGGGCAGTAATCCACCTGTTTTGCAGAGGTGCCATAACTTCAAGAGCAGACCTTACTGGACTACTAAACAAAGTCCTAAATACGACACCGCGTATCGGCTAAAGTAAACCTCTTCTGTAATAAACATAAAGGAAGTACAGTATTTTTATTTAAAGCGAGGGAATCACTCGCTAAACCCACCAATAGTTAAGCTTCGGTGCTCGTTACGCGCTGAGGTGCTCGTTCAAAAGGGGGCCTTGATTGGTGGCAGACTCCATGTTTTTGACGGCGTTTGAATCTGCCCCTAGTGCGAATGGTAGTCTTACGCCACGAGGCCTCCTAGTTTTTAATACAAACGTTTTGTCGTTTTTGAGATTAAGTCCATCGTGTTCACTTCAGCTGCTGCACTAAGAACAGATACACACGAGTGCCGAAAGCGACAGAACACAGTCTGTACTGGTTTCAATAGGTGGCACATCTGCATGGTAGATTCCATGATAGTTTCGAATCCTACAGCTGGCATAAACATAATAAACTATAGTCCAACTTTCGAACTGGAAGTGCAAACTGCAAATGAAGATTTCTCACAACGTTGAAGAAAGTCAGGAACATATCATGCTTCTCGAAAAGGAGTAGCGATGAATCCTTACAGCAGAAGTTAAGTAGCTTAAAATTTCTAGCTGAAGTTGTCTTCTTGTAATTACCAACAGCATATAGATTAGATGCGATGGTCGGTATCTTAATATGTTTGTAGCTCTTCGTTAAGTAGCGTACGGATAAAACATTTGAGTGCATATATACAAATATACCTAAATCTTCAACGAAAACATTATCACCGTTGTTCGCTTTGCTCGCGAGTGATTATTATGCAGAACCTTAAACTGTACGCTAATATTTCTCCTCAATATTAGAGATCTGTTAAATAAAAAATTTCGCCTACTTCTCATCCAATCGCTAGTTCTCTCATTTCAATTACCGTACGTACTTTAACCTGTAGAAAAGCTTTTGAATTTCAAGTTATATCAGACGTACAAAAAGCCCAAAACTTTGCGGCAAATGTGGTTCTCAACGGAAAATTCATCAAGCACAATCATGCCAGACCATTGTTTAAAAAATCTAAAGGCCACAAGTTAGCTCGAAATTAACAACAGATGAAGCCCTATATGTTTTTCGTTCATGGCATGGTGCTCATGGAAATGCCGAAGTTGTGCAGTTTCATCCCAATAGTGAAATAAGTGGACGATCGCTAGCTTCGACGAGAGCATCTCCAAATATGCAACACCAGCACCCTACAGGTTCGGCAACACGCGCTTCTACATATTTCTGGAGTTAAGCTTTGGAATGATCTTCCAATCCAACACATGAAGTGACTTAATATACTGTAATTAAATCACAAGATGGTGTTGCTGCAATTCGAGAGATCTCAATAATTGTGTTAAAATTCTCTAGCTAAACGCGATAGGCATTCTCTCAACCATAGTAGAATCTGTTTGTTCACATCTTGTAAAACTTGCTCTTTTAATTTTCTGTTCTGATGTTCCCAAAAGTCCATCATCCACAGATAAATTTTTGTCCCTCATCTGTTACCAGAGTCGCAGTCATAGAGTTGAATTAAATAACAGTTAGATCAAAAAACACGTCTACTTCTCATACAATCGCATGTTTTCTCTCAATTAAACT
The DNA here is from genome assembly GCA_001587735.2 of Parhyale hawaiensis. Taxonomy (NCBI): domain Eukaryota; kingdom Metazoa; phylum Arthropoda; class Malacostraca; order Amphipoda; family Hyalidae; genus Parhyale; species Parhyale hawaiensis. Next base: position 1,138,685 of record LQNS02278166.1, on the reverse strand, counting down.
ATACTGTCGTTTAATCTAGGGAAAAGCATCTGAGTAAAGTGTAATATATTCTTAACTGTAATATGTATTATACTATATTTCTCAATTTCTTTATTTTTTAACATATATAGGGCAAATAATGTTGGACCACATAAAATGCTCTCTGTATTTCAACCTGTAATATTTCCATTTTTAGTTTTAGATTTTATTTATTTTAGTAAAAAATAACATAAAAATTTAAAAATGCTGAACAAGAATGTCCGTCTAAAACTGTGCTAATTACAACATATATAGAAGTGATGGGTAGAATTTAAATACAAATCTATTTATACGCATTTAGTTATTGGAAAATGTATCTGCAAATACTTTTGAAAACGTGTAAAATAAATACTGTATTTAACAACATTTTTGTGCATTTATTCATTAATATTGTTTAAATGCATTCCATATTACTTTATCTATTTTTGGTGCGCATTGTGCCTTGAAAGCGTTTCATCTTACATCTGAATTTCCCGTATGTGTGCGCAATGCGCATGCCCGCAACTCTTGTCATATGTTAATGACTTGCAGCTCCAATAGATTGGGTTCCTAATACAATGCATCGCAAGCACTGTTTTCCTCAGTTCTCACAATTCATGATTGCTAGGCTAACAAATGTTTGCCATAATAATACTGTACAGTATAGCAATTGAATGCACTATTAAACAATTTAAGTCAATGAAAAAAAAAAACATACACAGCAGACGGGGCTACTTCATCTTTTTTAATGGCCAGCATGCAGCACTTCCGATCCAAAACTTGACGTAATGCCGTGTCACAAACATCAGTGATATGTTGACAAGTTTTCTTTGCAAAAGGCTTACAACGTTTTTCATTTATCTTAATAACATATTAAACGCGGCACTTCCACTTGAGTTTTACATACGCAGTAGGAATAAGATAGGGTACGTTGGTTTCACCATCAATAATAGAGCTTCAAGCATTAACTTTAATCTGCTACTCTTGAGATGGTTAAACTCTATTAGGCTTTGTAAAATGGACTTTTCATCTGTATTCTGGGCAATCGAGCTCCTAATAACACTTGATATACGATTATGAATGGCGAAACTGAAGCTCTCGTCTGAAGCTTCGGAAAGAAAACTCTGTGAGAGTTACTTGATTGTGGGCCCCACTGGGCCACATACATGCAATCGTTCGTGCTGCAGATACATGTACATTGCTCGGTAGGCCCCAGAAGACTGCGCGGCCCAAGTCAATCAATTATGGTCAAAGCTGTTAAGACAGAGACGGAAGGGTTGAAGGATTACTGCGACCTCCTGACCATCCCTCTACCTATCTGCTTGGGGCAGAAAACCCGCACTGGGGGCCAAATGCCTGATACTTTTACTTAGCTTAGCAAACAAGCGCAGCACTCTAACATCGCGCCAATAACAGAACAGGAGCCAAACCTAAGAGACTTGACTTACCCAGTACCAAAAAATCGAGTAGGACAGTCCTATAGGTCCGAATCACCCAGAACTCCAAACTGTGTGTAGCTTTCAAAACTGAACAGAGCACCAGGTGCTAAACTTAAACCGATTACTCTTGACCCTCTAACTCCAGCATCACAAAGTCGAGTAAGACATTCCTATAGGTCTAAATTATCCAGAACTTCAAACTGTGGGTTGGCTACGCCCGTTGAATAGAGCATCAGGTGTTAAACTTTAACCGATTACTCTTGATACGATCCAAACTCAATTCTATTCTGTAAAATGGAGATGTACAACGACTGAAAAGGTCAAAATCAGCGCTGCTGTTCTAACTTCGGGACAAGTCAAAGCTTGTTGGCTTAGCTAAGCACGAATAAGCTGCGCCAATCGATGACACCTCATCCAGGCAGTGTATATCATTACGGATTCATATAAAAAACGGGCCCTACTCTAGTGAGCCTCCGCACTTGATTGTCTTGAAACGTTTTGTGGATTGTTCAGAACTAGCGATCTATGCAGTTGCTTGTACCAATAGAAATTTGCCGTTTATTAATTCATGGGTAGATTTAAGGCGTCATCGAGTGGTCCAAAATGAACTCGCAAGGCTTGACTTACCTATAGGAACTTCAAATAATAGTTCTTCTTTCATCATTCTGAATCGTGTTACAGGTGTAAGAAACTACTCAACCAAATTCTAAGTGGAATGTATCATCACTTTCTGTCCACTATCTTGTTCCTTTGACGGCCTCTACGCCTCCCTACATAGAGCTTTATATATAGTATAATATATATTTTGCTAATAAAGTTTTTTATTGAGCGGCTGCAGCAGCAGCAGCAGCACTAGTGATGATAGCGCTGTGAGGAGCACCGTGGCGCCAAATTGGAAACTCTCACTTCTGAATTGTGTTTTTTCATGTTCTCTAGAGTATTACTTGCGACGTTTACAGGATGTGTGTCACATATTCTGCTACTACATATATCAATATTCAGTTCATGAACATTAAAAATATGTCTGAATTAGTGCTTTTTAGAGCTTAAAAGGAAAAGGACTGAACGTATTTACTCAAAGTATTTAAATTCATTTAATGTATTAAGATTTTAAATGCATTTCAAAATGTATTAGTACTTAAATACATTTTTACCGATGTATAAAGTATTTAAATTCGTTAATGTATTTGTGCCCATCACTGTATATAGTAGAGTCGCGGTCATAGAGTTGAATTAAATTGGCAACGGGCAATGAATTTCTGCTTTCACCACTTCGGATATGTTCCAGGTAAAAGAAACAACAAAGTTATTAATAGAAAATTGCAGTTGAGGCTGGTAAAGGTTTCTACAGATGACGCCCTGGGCCGGGACACTGCTAATTACCGTCAACTGCCGGCGTCAACTACCGTCAACTGACAACCACCGTCAACTACCGTGTAATAAGTATATATTTTTCCTGCAAAAATAATATATTGATGAAAATAATTGACATCCAGGTTACATAATTTATTAGGTTTTTTCAGTAAGACGTCTTGGCCAAAAAAAATTATAAAATCCAGAAGACGTCTTACTGAAAAAACCTAATAAACAAATAATATAGTAGAATATATACCATTTGAACGCTAAACATAGTTATTGGTAGAATATTTTAGTGGAGGGCGGTAGAGGATTTTAAAGCGTCAGAAGCAACTTTTTGACTGGAATGGCGTACTGGGAATTTTGTAGTTTGAAAACCCCTCGAAAACGAAGTGTCCAGTCGAAAAATTACCAGAGGTGGGTTACCGGACTAATGAAGCGGTAATCCGGTAATACCGCTTCAGCCGAAATCGTTACCGCTTTACCGTTACCGTAATCGGCTGAAAATTGCTGCATTACAGACACCGGAACTTGGACAATTTTTAAAGCGGTAACGGTAACGCGGAGCATCAAGGTCAACAGTCTTCGTTTTTAATTTAATGCCACATTTAACTGAAACTTTGTAGTTGTATGTAAAAATGAATTCTAAGACGTCTATGTTCTGAGACATTTTTCGCAATTGTTGGTATTTTTTAAGTTGTTGACATTTTTTTAGAAAATTTTGAAAATGCTGTATCTCCAGCATTTTTCAACCAATTTTCACGGTTTAACATGCAATATAAAGAAAAATGGGTTAACTTCAAAAGTGCGATCCGTCCTGTTTGAATTTCGTCACGAATTTGTAGAAAATTTTAAAAATACAATTTTCTGCTTGATACTTTTCGAAAAAATATATGAATATAAATTGTGATGAAAAAGTTGAAACCAACAGATCTTACTTTTATAGACTAAGATAACACCTTTCCCTTTATTTTGCAAATTGAATGGCGAAGATCGGTTAAAAAATACAAGTCCAAGGACATCATTGTTCTCTTGTACAAGACATTAGTGAGGCCACAAGTAGTATACAGACCACGCTCTAGAGCACAATCACAACCATCTAGCAAAATATACGCCCTTCCGACAATGACAATCTTATCAGTGATAAAACCTCGGTGAAACAGAGCTCTACGGGTAGTTCATTGAATCGC